>CAAKHD010012010.1:0-10449 GCA_901007705.1 Fistularia tabacaria
CTCTCCCCACCTTCCCCCCTTTCCCCCCTGCCACCCCTGCCACCCTTTCCAAACTGTCCCAACTGTCACTGTGTCACACCTGTCACTCTGTCACACCTGTCACAACTGTCACTGTGTCACAACTGTCACAACTGTCACAACTGTCACAACTGTCACAACTGTCACACTTGTCACTCTGTCACACCTGTCACTCTGTCACAACTGTCACACCTGTCACTGTGTCACACCTGTCACTCTGTCACACCTGTCACTCTGTCACAACTGTCACTCTGTCACAACTGTCACACTTGTCACTCTGTCACAACTGTCACTCTGTCACAACTGTCACACCTGTCACTGCGTCATAACTGTCACTCTGTCACACCTGTCACTCTGTCACACCTGTCACACCTGTCACACCTGTCACTGTGTCACACAGGTTACCAGACCACACAAGTCACTTGGGTAGCTCTGGTAACATGTCGCTCTATCACACCTGCCGCTCTGGAAACACAGCACAGTGGACTCCAAAGCTCTATCACCTGTCGCTCTATCACACAGGTGTGTGTGTGTGTGTGTGTGTGTGTGTGTGTGTGGGGTTGGTCCATGGAGAAGCTGTGTATGTACAGTCCCTCTGCCAGAGCTGAAGTACCAGCAGATGCTGGACCTGGTCTCCACTTCCTGTTTAGTGTTGAAGATAAATGGAGTTGTGTATGGGAAGAAAACGTAGTACTGTCATAGTAGAAGTAGTACTGTTGTAGTAGAAGTAGTACTGTTGTAGTAGAAGTAGTACTGTTGTAGTAGAAGTAGTACTGTTGTAGTAGAAGTAGTAATAGTAGTAGTAATTGTCATAGTCGTAATACTTCAGGCAGCGGGCGAAAAGACCTGGAGAGGTTCTCAGCTGGCTGGAGAACCTCTTGGTGGTTCTCAGCACTCCTGAGAAGATGGTCCACGGTGGAGGTCCTCTGCTGCTGCTTCTGTCAGGAGCAGGAAGCCGGAGGTCCCGTGATGGGTCAGCTGAGGGAGACCAGAGATACTTCCACAGGTCTCCGTCAGGAGAGGAGGTCCTCAGGTTCTCTCCACGGAGAAATGTCGATGTGGAAGCATCATCTGAAGCCGCCATCGGCTGGAGGACATCTCGTCGTCTCCACGTGAGGAGGTGTTCTTCCTGCAGGTCCTCTTTGTTGTCCGGGTTGTAATTGGCGCCATGTTCTGGAGCTCGGCGACATATCTGCTGGAGGTTCTGGAGGAAGTGACTGCCTTAGAACATGGTTCTCCAGCATCAGTCCATCACTTCAGATGGTTTCCTGCATTGAAGCACGTTCTCCTTGTGAAAGGACACTCAGCTGGACGATAGAAGTTCAAAGGGCTGTTCGGTTCCTGCTGGTTCCTCGGCTGGTTCCTCGGTCGGTTCCTCGGTTGGTTCCTCGGCTGGTTCCTCAGTCGGTTCCCTGGCTGGTTCCTCGGCTGGTTCCTCGGCTGGTTCCTCGGCTGGTTCCTCGGCTGGTTCCTCGGTTGGTTCCTTGGTTGGTTCCTCGGCTTGTTCCTTGGTTGGTTCCTCGGTTGGTTCCTTGGTTGGTTCCTCGGTTGGTTCCAAGGTTGGTTCCTCAGCTTGTTCCTCGGCTGGTTCCTCAGCTGGTCTTGGTGCTGCTGCGTTGTTCTCCACTCCCTCATGTTCTCCCCGGACGTCCTCCTCCAGCGATCTCCAGTGGAGGATAACCTCTCTGCTCGGGTCCTACCTGGGATTCACCGTGAAAGTGGACTGCAACACACAGAGCTTCAGGATCCACCATAAAACACACTGACACACCCACACACACACACACACACACACACACACACACGTGGAGTCAGGAAGAACATCTTCTCGTTGAGGTTGGCTTGCAGGGGCGTGAGCCTGGACCAGATGTTCCAGCAAATAAAGCACTGATCTTCTCTTGTTTTTACCTGGACTTTAACCCTGTGGTCCTGAACCCCCCCAATAAAGATAAGTTTCTTCTGGTCTGAAGTTCTCCTGATCTACTACCTGATCACCGCGGGGAGGACCTTCTCCCATTGAGGGAACTCTTCTCCAAGGTCACGGTCTAGAAGCTTCTGGAGAGCTTTTCCAACTCCCTCCAGGAGATGACCAGTGAGTGAACCAGGTGAGATGATGACCTTGGGGGGTTGGCTCCACACCCCCAACATCTGACACCTTCGGGGGTCCTTCAGCCCTTCTTCTCTGGACCCAAAGAACCATCAGAGGCAAGACGGTGGACAACCTCCGCCTGGTTCCTGAGGAGGAGCAACCAGAGTCCGTGCTGGAGGAGATGTTTGGTTTCTACGTCACAGGAATTAAAGAGCCGGCCTGGAGCAGAGGAGCTTCTGAAGGCACCACGCTGGAGGTCTCAGCATACCTTCTGGTGCTTCAGGAACCCTCCATAGATCCAGGATGTTCTGCCAAGCGTGAACAGGGCAGCTGGAGGAACGTTTGAGAAGGTGTGATGGATGCTTCCAGAAGCTGCTCCGTCACCAGCGAGGGCTCTCAAACATCTGGAGGTGATTTATCTTCATTAGAGGACTTTGTTCCTCTTGCAGAGAAACTTTTCGGCCGTGAGAAGCTCCCTGCAGAAGATCTAGTCCTCACCAGTTAACTGTCTGGGAACAGGATGTGAGCTGAACACGTGCAGAGAAGATCTGAGGAGAAGTCAGGTCTGTCTGCCTCGAACAGCTCAGGAGAGCTTCTCAGCTGCTCTCGCTGGTAGATGGACACGTTCCTCGGTTCAGAGTTCCTCACGTTCTCCGCCCGCCTCCGCAAACCTCAGCAGAAGATGAAGTAGGCCAGGAGTCCAATGGAGGCCTTCGGCTCTGGAGACGGAGAGAATGTTCTGGAAGCACCAGGGTGAGCGGGCCAGAACGTCCAGATACACTGCGATGTTCTTCTGGTGGACCACCTGCAGATGGAGGTCCTGGTGTTGGTGGACTCTCGAGGCAGGCTCCGCCCCCAGGGTCAGAGATAAGGAGCATCAGGTCAAAGCAGGAGTCCATAGAGGGGGAAGTCAGGAGGAGTCAAGAACCTTCAGACTCTGGTTCTCCTACTGGTCTCCTCCTCCTCCGTTGGTCAGGTGACCTCCTCGGTTCCCCATGGCAGCCTCTCATTGGCCTTTGAATGACTGACTCCCTGCTCTTCTTCTCCAGCTGGAGCGTTCTTCCATCCATCACTCCATCCATCCATCAATCCATCGTCCATCCATCCATTCATCCACCCATCATCAATCAATCCATCATCCATCCATTGTTCATCCATCCATCCTTCCATTCATCTGTCCATCCATCATCAGTCCATTCATCCATCCATCATTCATCCATCCATCATCCATCCATCCATTGTTCATCCATCCATCAATCCATCATCCATTCATCCATCCTTCATCCATCCATCGTCCATTCATCCATCCTTCCATTCATCTGTCCATCCATCATCAGTCCATTCATCCATCCATCATTCTTCCATCCATCACTCCATCCATCCATCCATCCATTCATCCACCCATCATCAATCAATCCATCATCCATCCATTGTTCATCCATCCATCCTTCCATTCATCTGTCCATCATCAGTCCATTCATCCATCCATCATTCATCCATCCATCCATTGTTCATCCATCCATCAATCCATCATCCATTCATCCATCCTTCATCCATCCATCGTCCATTCATCCATCCATCGTCCATTCATCCATCCTTCCATTCATCTGTCCATCCATCATCAGTCCATTCATCCATCCATCATTCTTCCATCCATCCATCCATCCATCCATCCATCCATCCATCCATCCATTCATCCACCCATCATCAATCAATCCATCATCCATCCATTGTTCATCCATCCATCCTTCCATTCGTCTGTCCATCCATCATCAGTCCATTCATCCATCCATCATTCATCCATCTATCCATCCTTCCATTCATCCATCCATCATCCATCCATCCATTGTTCATCCATCCATCAATCCATCGTCCATTCATCCATCCATCGTCCATTCATCCATCCATCATCCATCCATCCTTCCATTCATCCATTATCCATCCATCATCCATCCATCCTTCCATTCATCCATCCATCCATTCATCCATCATCCATCCATCGTCCATTCATCCATCCATCCTTCCATTCATCCATCCATCCATCCATCAATCATCCATCCATCCTTCCATTCATCCATCCATCCATCCATCAATCATCCATCCATCCTTCCATTCAGCCATCCATCCATCCATCATTCATACGTCCATCCTTCCATTCATCCATCATCCATCCATCCATCATCCATTCATCCTTCCATTCAGTCATCCATCATCCATCCATTCATTGTCCATTCATCCATCCATCCATCCATCATTAATCATCCATCGTCCATTCATCCATCCATCCATCCATCCTTCCTTTCATCCACCCATTCATCTTTTCTTCCATCAATTCCTCCAGCCATCCATGGATGGAGCAATGAATGGAAGAATGGATGATGGATTGACGGATGAACGATGGATGGATGATGAATGATGGATGGATGGATGATGGATTGATTGCTGAAGGATGGATGGATGGATGATTGATGATTGATTGATGATGGATGGATGGATGAATGGATGGATGATGTATTATGAAGGATGGATGGATGGATGATGAAGGATGTATGGCTGGATGGATGGATGGATGGATGGATGAAGGATGGATGAAGGATGGATGGATGATGGATGAATGGATGGATGGATGATGGATGCTCTATCCGTCCTGAGCAGACAGCAGCAGAGGTGGATGCAGGTGATGGAACCTCTCAGAGGAACCAGAACCAACCTCAGCGTCTCCACCGCAGCCTTCACATTGGTCCAGAAGGTCCTGTGGAGGAGCAGCGTTGGTCCACTCCTCTCCATCTGAGGAGAGGTGGAGGACACGGCCATTGTTCTCCAGGGGAACGCCTCCGCCTGGAGGAACCAAGGAACCGAGGAGACGACACCGCCCCCTCCTTTGTCTCCGCTGACGGCGGCCATTGTGGCGGCGAAGCTGAGCGGCGGCTGCAGAGAAGAAGGATCAGATCTTCTGGAGGGGGGGGGGCAGAACCTTCTCACATTGGACTCTTTGCGCTCACGAGAGGTTCTGATGCTTCCAGGACGATTATTTGGACCACATTAAGACATCTGAGGGGACCTGGACCAGACCATTTAAAGAACTGGACCGAACCATTTCAAGAACTGGACCGAACTATGTAGGAATCTGGACCAGACTATTACAGGAACTGGCCTGAACCATGTAGGATCCTGGAACAAACCATTTCAGGGTCTGGTCCAGACCTTTTCTGGGTCTGGGAGAGACCATTTCTGGATCTGGACCAGACCATGTAGGAATCTCGAACAAACCATTTCAGGAACTGGACCCAAACCACATTGGGATCTGGACCATACCATTCTGGACTCTGAAATAAATGAACTTCCTGTTCTTGGACCTAGAAGAGGTGCAGGAACATGTTCTCCCGGGTTTGAGGGGACCAGGGTTGCTGCATTGGTCTGCTGTGGTGAAGAAGAACCTGAGATGGACAGATCTCCATCTGGGACCTAAAAAACGAGGTCTCTGCTCTGATTAGGTGAAATGGTTTGGTCCTCAGAGGAGAGCGCAAACATGTGGGGGTACAGTTGAGATGCTCCATCGGTAGAGTCAGGAACCTCCAGAAGGTTGTTCTGGAGGACGTTCCCATATGGGTCTGTGATGGCGGTCAAGGTTCCTTCAGCTGGAAGTTCTCCTCTCTGGAACCCATGGCCAGAACCTCGTTTGGTCCCACAGAAGATCCTGAGATGATTCTCATGCACAGATTAGCCATTTGTTCTGGTAACCAGCTCGTCCAGTCTCAGAAGAACACGAGGTTCTCGGAGAATGTCAGTGGTGTTGGTCCAAAGAGGCCTCCATATTAGAGCTTCTCTTAGCTGGAAGTAGGTCATTTGGAACCCCCTCCTTAGCGCTGACCTGGTTCTCCTGTGGTTCTTCTCCAAAGCATCCTGCCCATGAAGCAAGGCATCCTCCTGGGCCAGTACCTGGGGGCCTTCAACCTCATGGACCAGTTCAGGGGCCGAGCCAGGAAGCAGCAGTGAAGACGGACGGGGCCTTCACAGAACATTTAATCCGCCATCCATTACCTGGCGATCGGAAATGTCTTCTATATGAAGGTTTGTGTTGGTCTCCAAGGTTGCTCACCAGGGGCCTCCAGGTTCTGAGGGCTGCTCTTCTACGTTCTACGTTCTATGCTCTACGTTCCGGTGAAAAGTGAAGAACTTCTCGAGAACCTCTTTTAATCTCCTGTACATGTGTTTTTAAGTCACTAAAGTTCTTCTGGACCACCGGTGTTGATGTTCTTAGTCATTTCATGTGAGGAACATGAGAAACGTAGCTTGGAGAACAGCCCAGTTACCCCAGCTCATGCAGAAGCTTCCACAGCTGCCATGACCTTCTCTGCGTTAGCCTCACCTCGCTAGCTACATGTGTTAGCATACCATCTTCATGGGTGGAAGTTCTGAAGCTCAGGTGGACCAGAGATACCAGCTCCTCTTGAGACCTTCTCATCAGCTGGTTTAAGCTAGGCTACATCCAGAACACCACAGAAGAAGAAGCTGTACTTGTGGACTGTACTAAAGTACAGTTACCCACTTGTAGTACTCACATTGTAGTACCTTGTAGTACATTGTAGTACTCGCGGGTAAAGTTACTGAGAAACACAGGTAACTAGCATTGTAGTGCTTAGCATGTCTCCAGCGTTAGTTTCCTTGGAGTTAGCATCCCAGCTGCTGCGAGTGTCAGTAACCATGGATACCCCATCATGGAGAAATACGGTAGGTGGCTGCTAACGGGCTAAAGGTGGGCGGAGCCCGAGGAGATTTTCATCTCTTTCCTGTTGGAGGTATCTTCACGCTCTTCAACATAAGAACCTTCTGAGGCGGAGCCTCAATCCACTGGAGCTCCGCCCACTCAGCCTGCTCCATGGATGGGAGAACATCCCCAAAGATCCAGCTGACCGGTGAGATGTTCCTGGTCCTGCAGGAGGAGGAGGTTCCTGCCAAGGAACATGGAGAACCTGGACAGGACGGGGTCTTTGGAGGACGGACGTGCTGCTGATTTTTGGTCTCAGCCAATCAGCTGTCATCCTGTCCCGCTCGGGAGGCGGGGCTTAACCCGACCGGCTGGGTTGTCAATCACAGGCCTCCTATCACCCAAAGCACGGCTCTCTGCTGCCCCCTGGTGGAGCTTCTCTGCTCCACACCTGCTGCTGCATGTTGAGGCCTCTGCACGTTCTCCACCTGGGTTCTCCAAGTTCTCCACCTGGTTTTCTCTCCATGTTCTCCTGCCTGAGTTCTCTCCAGGTTGTCCTGCCAGGGTTCTCCAGGTTCTCCATGTTCTCCTGCCTTGGATCTCTTCATGTTCTCTCCATGTTCTCCTGCCTGGGTTCTCTCCATGTTCTCCTGCCTGGGTTCTCTCCAGGTTCTTCGTGTTCCTCCCCAGCCCTCCACCACCTCTCGATCTTCAGGTGGACCTCCTGGACCTTCAGAACGTGCGCGCTCCTTCAGTGTGTGTTCTCCAGCGGTCCCACACTGCCATCTGCTGGTGGTTCTCCAGCACTGCAGCCTATCACAGGAGCCTCGAGGAGCGCGTGCGAGGCGCCGACGTGCACTTGAGCAAACCGGTGGCTGCGCGTGAACGGCGCGGTTAGCTGGTATGCTAAGCTAACAGGAAGAGGTGAGGATGAAACTCAAGGGGAACTTCGTGTTCGGGTGATTGACAGCTGACCGTCCACGGTAAGCCCCGCCTCCAGCACCGAGGTCCGCTGTGATTGGCTCCGCCCTCCAACAGAGAAACCCGGTCGTGATGTCACTGATGACATCCATCATCCAGGTTCTAGCTTGACCAGCAGGAACAACAGGACGTAGCTGGTCGACCGACAGGAAGTAGCGGGTTCACCATGATATTTTTTTTATTTTTATTTTTTTTTAACCTTTATTGAATTCAAAGAGCAAGAAAACATCGAAACAAACAAACATGGCTGAATTCAAAGGTGCATCCATGAGGTTTAACTGACGTGAAGAAGCAAATATTCTTATTTAGTGTCCAGCCAAATACCTGCAGGAGGAACCAGAGTGAAGATAAAGAAAGATAAAGAAATGTCAAGGGGAACACGATGTGCGTTCAGCTTCATGGATCCAAGGGAACGGCATTCATGAAACACTATATTTATTGTTTTTTTCATAAGTTTCAAAGATGAAGAACTTCATCCAAAGCTAAAATAAAATCGACACAGAGTTCATCTCTTTCTTTTCTGAAAACTAAACCAAACGTGATGTCGTCTCTTCGGAGGGAAACTGCTGAGGATGGAAACTTTTCTTTCATCCATTTTTGAGTTTTACCCCCAAAACACATGAGAAAAGTCTATGTTGTGTAGTTTCAATATCCTCTTTACAAAATGTACAAACATTATCTTCAATATTAAAGCCTGACCTTAATAATTCTTTAGATGGGTAGATGTTATTCATCATTCTAAAGTGCTTTAGGAGGTAAAGTTAGAGTGAGATGCATCGACACCAATTTGGCTATCGATTTCTTATCAAATGTAATCAAAATATCATTTTTATTTGGACGTTCAGGGAATAAATTCTGTGTAAAACACTTTCTAAGAAAAGAGCTGCTGCGTTTTCCATCCACAATGGCAGCTCCCTGGAGTGATGGTGAGGGTTTGGTGTATCATCGTGTTGATGGTCAGAAATGCAAATTGTCGGGGCAGTGCGTCACGTACAGGTAACCATGAGACGCCGCCCATCAGATCCTCCTGGAGAAATCAATAACATGAATCAGTTCAAGTTATGGGGAAACAAATGTAAAATTAAATTGATATCTAAATATAGAAATAACCGTATAATAACAATACAAACAAACACTGTCATATGTGTGTATTTATCTTTCCTGTTTTTTTTTTTGTTTGTTTGTTTTTCTTTTCCCTCTAATGTTGTTGTTGCAACACCCGAATTTCCCCTATGGGGATCAATAAAGTATGATCTTATCTTATCTTATCTTATCTTAAAATAACAAAATTAATTTTTAGAATGAATCAATACAATCAAAGAAAACAATCAATCAATCAATTACTTCAAAAGGAAATCAAGTGGAAACATGAAACACTGAATAAATCAAAATGTTAGTAAACGAATGAAAAATCAATAATTGAATGAAATTCGTAAAAAAAATAATAATTTAAAAAAATATATATTTTATTTTCCGTCTCCTGTGGATTTGTATGAAATATGGTTTGGATTTAGAAAATAATAAACAGCCGGTGGTATTTTTATTTTATTTTATTTTATTTTATTTTATTTTATTTTATTTTATTTTATTTTATTTTATTTTATTTTATTTTATTTTATATAACATTTGACGGCCCTGCAGCGCCTTGTCCGGCCGGCAGGGGGCGGCAGACGTGACGTCTAGGGCCGGGGAAAATCAGCTCACAAATCAATCGATCAATCAATCAATCCAGACGGTGTGACGTCACGTACGATAACCTCTCAATGAACCAGCACTAATAATATGAGTCGATTGATGAATTTATTCAAATATAATTGATAATCGATCCAAATATTTGTTATCGATAATAGAAGTGATGGATTTGTTTTGGATTGATTTATTGATCACGTGGACACGCGGCTGCTTTCCTCCTCTGAACTCTTCGTCGAACGGGAAGTGACGTCAGGTGGGGGCGTGGCTTCCCGGGGAGGCGTGGCTGGGGGGAACCCCCCCTCCTCCCCCGCGCTCGCGCTCCTTCCGCTCCTCACTCGTCCGCCGGTAACAGCGCGCGTGGCATGGCGCCCCGCCGGTACGTCGCGAGCCGCCCCGCCGCCGCCGTGCACGACGCGCACCCGCACGGACACGGACACGGACACGGACACGGTGAGTGACCGGGACGCGCGGCGGGAACTTTTGCTCGTTGGGGGCGCGCGCGTGGGCACCTGGAGCCTCAGGTGTGCAAAGCGCCTGCGACGTGCAGGTGCGTGCCCCTCCACACACACACACACACACACACACACACACACACACACACAATGAGCCTCTTCGTCCGCTCTATGTGAGTGTGTGTATTTGTATGCCGTGTGTGTATATGTGTGTGAGGTGTGTGTTTGGCGTATGTATGTATGTATGTATGTGTGTGTGTGTGTAAATGTGTGTGTGTGTTAGTACATGTCTGTGAGGTGTGTTTTTGGCCTGTGCATATGGATGTATGTGTGTGTGCGTTTGAGGTGTGTTTATGTGTGTGTGTGTGTTAGTAAATGTGTGTGAGGTGTGTGTTTGGCGTGTGCGTATGTATGTATGTATGTATGTATGTATGTATGTATGTGTGTGTGTGTGTGTGTGTGTGTGTGTGTGAGAGGTGGGGGGGGGTGTGCGGGCGTTAGTGTGTGCG
>CAAKHD010012013.1:6223-16305 GCA_901007705.1 Fistularia tabacaria
GCCGCCGGCAGAATTTCGGAGCCCCTTGAAAACACCGAACAAAAAAAAAAAAAAAAAAAAACAGAAAAGAAAAACTGGCCCCGGCCTCTGAGGAAGCGTCTTTGCCAGAAGTCGGACGTTTGACACGAGAGCGAAAGTGGAAACAGGTTTTGAGTGGACTGGACTGTTATCTGAAGCACCGGCGTGAAGGCCGGGACTGGCATTATGTAACTGTTGTTTTCTTTTTTTTTAGTGGCTGTCGATCTGAAGTGAACCCACTTCCATGGCCATCTTGGCATTTCTGTGCATGTGTGTGTGCGTGTGTGTGTGTGTGTGTTATCCACCTCCATCGGGAATGCCTTGAAGTTGACAGTGTGCTCCGATCCTCTCTGGTTCTCTTTCCCCCAGTGGAAGCGGACCTCGTGAAGCTCAAACTCGTGATCGCTGGGCAGCGGACCCCCGGTAACCACTGGAAAAACACACACAAATTGTTTTTTACTCGCGGCCGTGGTCATCTTAAGTACTGCCGTGTGTGTGTGTGTGTGTGTGTGTGTGTGTGTGTGTGTGTGTGTGTGTGTGTGTGATGTGATGAGATGTACATTACTGATCCCATGATTGAGAAATTGTTTAGCAGCAACAGCAAGACATGCAAGGACAAGACACTGATAAAATAAGTAAAAATATAAAATAAAATGGAATAAAATAAACTCTGAAGTTTAAAAGTCAAGACATACAAGGACAAGACAGTGACAAGCTAAAAATAAGTTAAAAATAAAATAAAATAGAATAATATAAACTCTGAAGTTTAAAAGTCAAGACATACAAGGACAAGAGCTTTACAAGCTAAAAATAAAATAGGATAAAATAAACTCTGTAGTGTAAAATTGTGTAGCAGCAGCAGCAAGACATGCAAGGACAAGACAGTGACAAAGTAAAAAATAAAATAAGATAAAATTGAACAAAATGAATCCTGAAATGTACAAGTCAAGACATACAAGGACAAAACTGACAAGCTAAAAATAAAAAATAAAATGAATAGATTAAAATAATCTCTGAAGTGTAAAATTGTGTAGCAGCAGCAGCAAGACATGCAAGGACAGGGCAGTGACGAGCTAAAAATAACAAGTTAAAAAATAAAATAAAATAAAATAAAATAGAATAAGAAAAACCTGAAGTGTACAAGTCAAGACATGCAAGGACAAAACTGACAAGCTAAGAATAAAAAATAAAATGAATAGATTAAAATAATCTCTGAAGTGTAAAATTGTATAACAGCAGCAGGACATGCAAGGACAAGAACTTTACAAGCTAAAAATAAAAGAGATTAAAATGATCTCTGAAGTATAAAATTGTGTAACAGCAGCAGCAGGACATGCAAGGACAACACAGGGACAGGGTAAGAATAAAAAAAAATAAAAATAATAAACTCTGAAGTGTAAAATTGTGTAGCAGCAGCAGCAGCAGCACATGCAAGGACAAGACAGTGACAAGGTAAAAATAAGTAAAAAATAAAATAAAATAGAATAAAATAAACTCTGAAGTTTAAAAGTCAAGACATACAAGGACAAGACTGACAAGCTAAAAATAAAAAAATAAAATGAATAGATTCAAATAATCTCTGAAGTGTAAAATTGTACAACAGCAGCAGCAGGACATGCAAGGACACCACAGTGACAAGGTGAAAATAAAAAAAAAATAAAAATAATAAACTCTGAAGTGTAAAATTGGGTAGCAGCAGCAGCAGGACATGCAAGGACACCACAGTGACAAGGTAAAAATAAAAATAGAATAAAATAAGCTCTGAAGTTTAAAAGTGTAAAGTATAATCTCAACTAAAAAAAAAAAAACATTAAAAATGTGTGTGCGTGAAGTCGTCCTCACGGGGACTGGTCGAGGCTAGTCACGGCGAGCATGAATAACTCAGAGTTAGCATTAGCATTACCCCGTCCATCATGAGTGAAATTCAGTCTTTTAAGAAGTCCACCCCCCCACCCCCCCCCCGTCCCCCCGTCCGTCCGTCACCTGACTTTGACTTGAGAACGATGCGGACGCTGTGTCCGTCGTTGATGACCTCGCAGTCCCGACACACCACGTAGTTTGGCGCGAGCCGGGCGTCCAGCAGGGACGGGTCGTACTGAGCCTCCCTGGAGTTCAGGTTGATGGGCGACTGGTACTCGCCGTTGGCCGCCGGGAAGTGGAGTCCCCACTCTACGCCTGCGTGCGAAAACGAAAACGACGTCCGAAGGTTCAGCCATCCAAGATCCGACCGCGATGCGTTCTCGAACCGTTGGCCAACGTTAGCATGAAAGAAAGAAAGGCTTCTACTTCAAGATTCGGGGCTCCAGTCCAATGCTAATCATGGAGCTTAATGCTACAAGGGTGCCAATTCTGATTTCATGCTAACCGCCTCATTATTATTCAGCGGGCTTGTCAGGATAGTTCACCTGCCGCCATCCTGATTGTTAGCTAGCTTGCTTTGTGTTTACTCAGCCACCATATTCAATTAGTAAGACTATATTAGCACGTGCGCGTTTTTCGATCAGCATACAAGTGCTGTTTAACAAGCTACGCATGCCGGCATGCAAGATTCCCCCTTGCTAGCAGGATGTTAGCACAGATGCTAACGGCGCAGGCGCCAAAGCAAACCACCGCGGCCTATCCTACATCTAATACCCACATTTTTAATCAAGAAAAAGCTGTCCTTTTGAAGCGGCGCCAGCGGGTATGATCTTTAAAACATCCTTCATGCTAATCATCTAATGGCGATGGAGGCGAGCAGCTCGGGGATATGTTTGCTAATAGATGAGTAATATTCAAATAACCTCTTGTCAACTGCAAGGGGGAGGAGGCCTCTACGCCCGCCGCTCCTTTTTTTTTTTTTTTTATCCCCACGGATAATTAACTCAAGATTTCAATGGGATCTGCTTATCTAAAGCTTTTAAACACACACACACAAACACACACACACACGTTAATGCAAAATGAAAACAATTGCGGATTAGCAGGACGCGGGCGTGTCCCGTCGCCGCGGCCGCGCCCGTGAAAGCGCTTAGCGCCGCGGCGAGCCAAATATCCAGGAAAGGCATTTTCACGAGACTTATTCAGGCGACCCGCTTCAGAAAAGATGTTAAAAAAAATCTTCTTCCGCGTGTCGAGTCTGCGCCGCATCTGAGACCATAATAACAGGTTTGTGTTGCTGTTGTTGTTGCTGTTGTCATGGCGATCTGCCGGGGCATCTCCCCAAAAGGGACTTATTCAGGGCGCTTGGAGTCGTTGCTGGCGCACTGCAGCTTCCCTGCCCTCTGACTCAGCTGTAAAGTTGATAAGTGGACCTTTTCCCGCTCTTTTAGGTCACTCAATGTGTTAAAACCCTACTTCATCGTCTACTCTAATTTTTTTTAAAATGTTATTTATTTAAAAAAAAAATATATATATATATATTTTTTTTTTAATTATTATTATTATTTATTTATTTATTTATAATTCTTAAGTTATTCAATAATTACATTTTTTTTTTATTCAATATCCTTTATTTCTTCCTCTGTTAAAATGTATTTCATCATCTCCTCGAAGAAGTTTTGTTTTAAATTTCATTTATTGAAAAAAAATGATGATACATATTTATTTTTTTGACATTAATTATACGTAATTTTGTTTTTAAATTTTATCTATTTAATTTTCATTTCATCTATTACATTATGATCTATTTTTTTCAGCTATTGTACTTTTTTCCCCTTTTTTCAGTCACTCATCGTGTTGAAGCCCTATTTCATCATCTCCTCTAATTTATTTTCTTTTTAATTTTATTTATTAAAATAATCATATCCTTTTTTTAAATTAATTGTATTATTAAGTATATTTTTTTAGTAATTAGACCTTTTCTTCCCCCTCTTTTCAGTCACTCATTGTGTAAAACTCTATTTCATCAAGGTATTTTGTTTTTATATTTAAAAAAATATATATATTTTGATTTATTAAAATTTTTTGTATTTATTAAACTCCCCCCTACATTTTGAGTCACTCATTGTGTTACAATCATATTTCATCATCTCCTCTAAGTAATTTTGTTCTTCAATTTTATTTATTTAATTTTTTTAAATGTCATTTACTGCATTATTATCTATTTTTTTACATTTATTTAACTTTTTTCCCCTCTTTGCTGTCGCTCGTTGTGTTGCAACCCTATCTCATCATCTCCTCTGATTAGTCTTTTATTTCATTCATAAAAAAAAATATAATCTTTTAAATGTCTTTTTTTTTAATTATTATACTTTTTCTCCCCCATTTTCAGTCACTCATTGTGTTAAAACCCTATTTCATCATCTCCTCTAAGTAATTCTGTTTTTATATTTAAAAAAAAAAACACATCTATTTTTTTAATGTATTATACTTTTATATTTTTTTTACATTCATTGTACTCCACCCCCCCTTTTCAGTCACTCATTGTGTTAAAGCTATTTCATTATCTCCTCTAAGTAGTGACACAAAGTGATATTGAGGCCAGTTCCCGCGCGCGTGTGTGTGTGTGTGTGTGTATGTGTGTGTGTGTGTGTGTGTGTGTGTGTGTGTGTGCGGAGAGAGAGAACTTTCCGGAAAAACAAAAGGCGCGTGAAGCAAACCCAGATCCTCCTCCCTCGTCTCGACCCCGTGCGAAAAACTCTTTCTCCGCCCGGGATGTTTGTGGGCCACGGGGTTTTTTAAGACGGTTCAAGGCCGATGAAAGGAGGTCAGCGTCTCCCACGGCCAGCAAGAAGGTCCCCGGTTCCATTCCCACCGCTGTGTGGAGTCCAGGTTCCTCCCAAAAGTCCGAAGAACGTGCTGGAGGTTCACTGGAGACCCGAGATTGCCCATTGCTATGACATGCTAATGTTTTCCTTTGGGCTTTTCCCTTCAGGGGTCGTCACATTCAATCCACCTTCTCCATCTTCTCTGGATCTTCTCTGTTCATGTCCTCTCTCACTACCTCCATACATCTGCTCTCTGGTCATCATCTAGACCTCCAATTCCAATATCTTCACTCTCCCTCCTCTTTCCATGACCCAACCATCTGACCTTCTCTCTCTGTACTTGTAAATACACATGTATGAACATTACATATATTTCTACATGCATTTAACTTTATTTTTATTTTTTTTTGGTGGATTGATATTAACCGTTTTTATTTTACTCTTATTCTTTTTATTATTGGCTATTTTATTCGCGATTCTATCCTTTTTTTTAGGTGGTTTTTTTTTTTTATTCTTCTTCAGCAGGAGCTGCTTTCCACAAAAAGCATTTTCCTCCCTTGAGGAGCAATAAAATATTCGGATTCTGGTTCCTCGGCGGAGTCGTCACGTGCGATAATTCTCCATATGTGCAATAAGTCCATCGTCTTTTGTGAAATGGCCGTTTCCTGCGCGATAACCCTGATTTATACACGTAAATATCACACATAATCACATCCATGTACTTGTAAATACACATGAATGTACGTGACATATATTTTTACAGGCATTTTACTTTACTCTTATTTATTTATTTTCATCTTGATGTTTTCATTTTATTTTTATCCTTTTTTTCTCATGATTCATATTATTTATTTTAACATTTTTTTCTTTATTTTTATATCTTCTTCACTTTATTCTGCGAGCAGGAGCTGCTTTTTGGCAAAAAAAACAACTTCCACCCTCGGGGATCAATCAAGTATTCGGATTCTGAATGAATAAAAGCGTGGCTTTCGATGTGGCGCCAGACCGTCCGCCGCTCACAAGGGAGACAAACAAAGAAAAGTAATTTTTTAAACGGTTGTTTCAACGTATTTAAATGTGGCGGGGGAAAAGACGTTCGGGAACTCGTCGTAAAACGGCCTTTTGGGGGCGGAGCTCGGTCGATTCCCCGTCCACGTTTCCCCATCCGCACGGCAGCGGTTCCGCGCAACACGACGCGTTTTTGTCGGCGGGGAGGAAATGAAGCCGGGCCTCCCTGCCGCAGCTAAAGCCGCCCATTATTCGCTCGCCGGCAAAGACCCCCCTCGCATTCCCTCCTCCCACAGCAACCGCTGCCGTGACAACAATTTACTGGAAGCGGCCGAGGGGCCGTGTTTCTGCTCGCGGAGGTCGATCGGAACGAACGACGAGTTCGCCGACTGATTCGCTGCCGTCCAACCGCCTTCCTGCGTCGTCTTACCAAAAACAGCAGCCGCTGCCATTTTTCTTGGTTTGTGGTTAGCTTGAAACACAGTTGTTGTTATTTATGCCACCCGTCGACGACATCTCAAAAAAAATAAAACCTGATTTAAATGACCTCTTCACTCAAGCTGGGAACGTGAATAACCCGCCACTTCTGCTAGTTAGCTTAGCAGAATGAATGGTAAATCCGTCAAAATTAGTTGGAATGATGATTTAAAAAAGAAACGGAAAGTTCCTAAGAAACACGTGCGTTGCGTTAGCATGCAAACATGCAGGGCGGCTGGTATTGAGCTCGATGGGAAGCTAACGTTAGCATCTCCCATCAGCTGTGTGTGTGCGTGTGTGTGTGTGCGTGCACATCACCGCTCATACTTACGGCGAGATTTTACAGATTTAAATCGCTCGGCATCCCCAAGGAGGCGGTTGAAGAGGAAGACAGAGTGAGAAACACGGCGAGGAGCGTGAGACAAAAACTGAAACCCGTTCGAAAGGATTCGCAAGTGAGCAGGACTTCCGTGTCTGCGTGTCTCTGAGGGTCAAACTGTCGTGCAACGTTCTTCCACGTCATTGTGAGACCAGCGAAAGTCCGACGCGACGGCCAATCAGAACACCGGTCGCGACCGAGAGACTTCAGCGCAGCCGAACTGAGCAAAGAATTCGGCGGGAAAATTTGGAGTAAAATCGGCGTGGAGGCGAAGCCGCGTTGATTCGTTTCAGGATTTTTATTTTCGATAAGCGTGGATTTGGTGGAAGTCACACACACACACACTCTTAGCTGTGTCTGTGTGTGTGTGTGTGTGACCGACACACTCATTGCCTTCAAATTCACTTTTTTCCACACAGTAAAAAAACCACAAAAAAACATCCCTGCGTTTGTATTATTCACCATAACATGAATAAACACAACGTCCGATATGAATAAATAATAATAATAACATATTTCAGCACCGGATTAGCACTTTTTCACCAACATGGCTTGAACTTCTGAATTTATTCTTAAATCCAAACTTTTTTTTTCAGGTCACAATATTTCATGTGATTTCGACCGTAACACTTTCCATGAGGCGGTTCCAGTCATTTTCTACGATCATATCAAGCGGTTTTGAGCTTTTCAAAATAAGGAGGAAGGGCGGATGAAAAAAACAACAAAAAAACGATCATATTTGTGGAAATCAGTCATTTCCATGATATTGCGATGCATTCAGTGTTTTAGTCCAATCTGTGTAGTGCGTTGACGCCACTGGAAGTGTAAATATGCATTTTAACGGGAACTGACGACCGAACTGAGCCAAATATAAACTCCAATTTTGGAAAACACACTTCATTCCACTCGCGTTTAAATGATGTTTTGTTTTTTTTTGTTTTTTGCAGCTTCCAGTCCCTCCGCACTTTTTCCCTCTGAATAAAAATCGCCGGTTAGTTTTTGTACGTTTTTCGCACGTTTTGTCGGGAGCCGCGGCGGGCGACGGTTCGATGATGTCACGGGAAGGCGGAGCTCCTGCAGTGCGATGCTATCGACTTCCTCAGTGTCATCATGAATATTACATTTCTATGTTTTATCAATATGCGCTGTTTATTAATGACCAAATACTTGATTTTAATTTTCTTTTTTTATTTTGTTATTCACGATTTTTTCAAACAGGTGCTCCAAGAACTATTTTATTTAAAAAAAAAATGTATTCGTGTTTTAGCTGAATTGAGATTGATTTTAAACGTGATAAATTGTTTATTTATCAGGTGATTTATGAGTGATTTAAATATTTGTAACGTCGCCACTTCTGCTTTCTATTGTTTTTATTATTTTTGAGTCAATATCTTGCTTTAATAAAATCCTGATTATTTCCTATTTTGGGAAATTCTTTGTAAACGTTAGGTTAATTTTTTTCAAATAATGTGCCCTCATTTTTTTTTTGTGCATTTGAATTTTTTTTTTTTTTTAATAATAATAATAATCATTCAGTTTGAAGTCACGCTTCTCTCGTGTGATTTAGAAAACACAAGTGAATTCCTTGACGCTAATTTACACACTGAGAAATTGTTCCGCTTTTAACGACAATAACGGGCGTCTAATTTCACACGCGCATTTAAAAATGTTTCCAATCATAATAATAATAATAATAATAATAATAGCCTCCAAAGAACCGCAGCTCCTTTTTTAGCATTAGCATCTTTAGCATTTGCGTCCTTTTATTTTGAATTTCTCATTATATGACTTTTTTTGTTTTTTTTGTCCGGGTCGGGGGACCCCCGGCTCCGCCCGACGCCTGCAGAGGAAACGGTCAAAGGCCAGCGTGTCAAAGGTCGCGGAAACGGTCCAGCGTCCTCACCTTCCTCGTAGCCCCAGTCCAGCTCGTCCTTGGCGGGCTCGTACGCGGGTTCCTGGCCGGCGTTGTCGGCCATGGCGCCGGGGGCCCCCCCTTCGCCCTCCCTCCCCGCCGCACTCTTTCGTCCTCCCCCTCTTCGCTCGGCGGTTTCCTCCCTCCCGCCTTCTCCGAGCGGCCGGCTGAGATGTGACCGCTCTCTCCTCCTCCTCTCCCTCTTTTTACTCTCTTTGCTCCTCCCTCTCTCTCTCCCTCCCTCCCTCTCTCTCTCTCTCTCTCTCTCTCTCCCCTCCGCTCTTTCCTTCTCTCTCTCCTCCTCGTCCACAGGTGCACCCTCTGACCCCGGCGTTCCTCCGAGCAACCGCACATCCGTAGTTCTTCCCTCCGTCTGCGAAAAAAAAGAAAAGGAAAAGAAAACAAACTCCAGCGTCAGTTCACTTGGAACGGTTGTTTCTTCACCCCTTCTATCGCTTTTGGTTTCCCACCCCCCGTTATCTCCGATCTGCCTGTCTTCTGCTCGCGTGGGACTTGCGTGAAGGTCCTGTCTGCGGCGGAAAAGAGGAGATCGGGGGAAACAGGCGGGGGGAGGTGGAGAAGGTGGAGGAGCTGGTGGAGAAGGTGGAGGTGGAGGAGGTGGAGAAGGTGGAGGAGCTGGTGGAGAAGGTGGAGGTGGAGGAGGTGGAGAAGGTGGAGGAGCTGGTGGAGGAGGAGGTGGAGGAGGAGTTGGAGAAGGGGGTGGAAGAGGAGGAGGTGGAGGTGCTGGTGGAGGTAGAGAAGGTGGTGAAGGTGGAGGAGGTAGTGGAGGTGAAGAGGGTGGAGGAGGTGTTGGAGGTGGAGAAAGTGGAGGTGGTGGAGTAGGTGGAGGAGGTGGAGAAGGTGGAGGAGGAGTTGGAGAAGGTGGTGGAAGAGGAGGAGGTGGAGGTAGAGAAGGTGGTGAAGGTGGAGGAGGTGGTGGAGGTGGAGAAGGTGGAGGAGGTGGTGGAGGAGGTGGAGGAGCTGGTGGAGGTGGGGAAGGTGGAGCGGGTGGAGAAGGTGGAGGAGGAGGAGGTGGAGGAGGTAGAGAAGGTGGAGAGGGTGGAGGAGGTGGCAAGGGTGGTGGAGGAGATGGAGAAGGTGGAGGAGGTGGAGAGAGTGGTGGAGGTGGAGAAGGTGGAGGAGGAGTTGGAGAAGGTGGTGGAAGAGGAGGAGGCGGAGGAGCTGGTGGAGGTAGAGAAGGTGGTGGAGGTGGAGGAGGTGGAGGTGGTGGAGTAGGTGGAGGAGGTGGAGAAGGTGGAGGAGGAGTTGGAGAAGGTGGTGGAAGAGGAGGAGGTGGAGGTAGAGAAGGTGGTGAAGGTGGAGGAGGTGGTGGAGGTGGAGAAGGTTGGAGAAGGTGGAGGAGGTGGAGGAGGTGGTGGAGTTGGAGAAGGTGGAGGAGGAGTCGGAGAAGGTGGTTGAAGAGGAGGAGGTGGAGGTGGAGGAGGTGGTGGAGGTGGGGGAGGTGGAGGAGGGGGAGGAGGAGGAGGAGGAGGAGGAGGTGGAGGAGGAGGAGGAGGTGGAGGAGGAGGAGGTGGAGGAGGAGTTGGAGAAGGTGGTGGAAGAGGAGGAGGTGGAAGAGCTGGTGGAGGTAGAGAAGGTG
>CAAKHD010012016.1:0-12500 GCA_901007705.1 Fistularia tabacaria
CTACCAATATAGTCCCTATCCCTCCTCTGTACATGGCCGAACCATCTCAGTCTGGCTTCTCTGACCTTCTCTCCAAAACATCTAACATGAGCTGTACCCCTGATGGACTCATTTCTGATCCTATCCATCCTCGTCACTCCTAAAGAGAACCTCAACATCTTCATCTCTGCTACCTCCAGCTCTGCCTCCTGTCTTTTGCTCATTGCCACTGTCTCCAAACCATACAGTATCGCTGGTCTCACCACTGTTTTATAAACCTTTCCTTTCATTCTAGATGAAATTCTTCTATCACAAAGAACCCCTGAAACTTTTCTCCACCCATTCCAACCTTCACCTCTCAAGATTTTCCCCAACTTGTTCCCTGCTCTCACTACAGATCACAATATCATCTGGAAACATCATGGTCCATGGAGATTCATGTCTAACCTCATCTGTCACAGCCTGTCCATCACCACTGCAAACAAGAAGGGGCTCAGAACTGATCCCTGATGAAGTCCCACCCCACCTTGAACTTCTCTGTCTCACCTACAGCACACTTCACCACTGTCTCACAACCAGCATACATGTCCTGGACCAGTCTAACATACTTCTCTGTTACTCCAGACTTCCTCATACAATACCAGAGTTCTTCTTTCGGCACCCTGTCGTATGCTTTTTCTAGGTCTACAAAAGCACAATGCAGCTCACTCTGACCTTCTCTGTACTTCTCTATTAGCATTCTCAAAGCGAATACTGCATCTGTGGTACTCTTTCTAGGCATGAAGCCATACTGCTGCTCACAAATACTACAGTTTAAAAATAACCACTCTACTTTTTTCTGGTTAATGTTGATGTCAAAACTTTTTAAAGACAAAATGCAGCGAGTACCATATTAACTACTTAATATCTACGAAGATAGGTGTTTATACAACTGAATGTATGGCCAACTGCTCAAACTGAAGCTGCTTGCTCTTCACTAATTCAATCGAAAGGGACTATGTATCTCCTGTTTGCCAGAACAACCAAATCAGTCCGCTTTGTTTCCTACATCCCTCATTTGCATTAATATTTAAATCTTGGCCTGTGCCTCCTATCGTATCAGTTTCTAAATACAATGAATGCATCCTTTTCATTATCAAACAGCCTGCAAACAATCTCATATGACTAAATCCCATGAGCTCCGCACTACAATGGTGGATGATAAACAAACTGCTTTGCTTTCTGGCTTTCAGGAAGTGCGAACTAAAATAAAAACTATTGCTGAGGGAAAAAAACAAACAACTATGAGTGTAATGTGGATTCAATGACAAGAACAATTGCTAATATCAAGTGTTTAACTCCTTGACAGGGTGGGCAGCTAAAAATTGTAGCCATTCAACAAACAGCTTGCTGAATGTGGACCAACACTAGTTCCAGTCAAACAACATAAATAAATGTAATAAATCTACAATAACTGAGAAGAGTAAACAATTCCACAAACATGCAAAACACTTTGGTTGGAAGTTCAGAGAAGCACATTTCCAAGCAAAGCCATGTGTTGACAAAACTTATATGGGATTCACATAAAGCATTGATATCAAATTAAGACTCAAAGTGATACACAGAAGTTAAAAAATGAAATATATACATATATACAGAAGCAGGGTTGCTCGGTTGAAAAAAACAGCAGCACATTTATACTATACATCATGAGAAGCAAACCAAAACAAATTAGCTCAACATTTAACTTATCATATAGCAATCCACCACATAAAATTGTCGCTTCACAGGTTATGGATTAATGCATAGCAAGAGCTAAAATTAATCCATGTGTGACTCTAGGTAAGGACAGCACAAGTACACTTGTGGCAGTAATGAGGAGGAGTATGAGTTTACCTCCCACTCTTTGACATTGAGGTCAGTGATGGGCTCGTCCTCAGGAGACTGCGACAACTCATTCTTCTTGACAACCATAAACCCAGGCTCTTGTCCCATCCCTCTGACCCCCTCGCCATACATATCTGGGCTCCACTGCATGAAGAACACATAGAGGTGGTCTGACCTAGAGGAACAGACGCAGGAGTTAGGATGAGAACCAAAAGCTTGATTTTGTACATGCTTATTTTTCTATAGTCTATTTAAATTTTAGAAACAAATTCTCTTACTTTGTACCTTCACACAGCAAAGGCTCAGTTCTTTGGCCTTGATTCCTCAAAGATTGAGAATCTATCAGTACACACTTAAATCAAACCACATTCTTGTCAAGAATGCTGAGTTCTAAGAATCTTGGGAAAAAAAAAAATCAAATTCCTACAATAAATGAACAAGTTTAAAAATCTAATATGACCCAATTAATATGAACCGCCTAAAAGAAGATGTATCTTATTTTGGGGTTGTGACTATGAAAGAAAGGCAAAGTTACATCATTTTGGGCGTTTGGAGCTTCTTCTGCAAACCACCTTGAGCCCAGAAATTAGCCACAGAGAGCAAATTTTAATGATGATTTGTGATGGAGTCACTCATAGAACTGACATTATTCAGCAGGAATTCACTTCACTTAATGTGATTTTGTGCAGTGAATGTACTGGTCTCTAATCAATTGGCGTGCGTATTATTTGCATAAACAATGTGGGCACAGAGCATATTGCTGTCCCATGCTTTATTAATCTCTGAATAAACGCTTAACATTTTAACCCCAGGAGGGATTCATCAGTGGAACATTGCCTGTATCTGTATCTATTTTTTTAGTCCTTGACAAAGACCTTTTATGGTTGAGCACCCGGCTTATTTTTATGATTTCACCACTGCTGTAGAGGGTTTTCAGTTATTCATTCCTCATTCCTCAGTGTCTCAATTTTTAGAGGTCTATGTTTAGAATACAGGGCAAATACTCCTCTCAATTTGCAAATCCTTTTTCAGCTCAGTATTTTTCAGAGCATCACAAATGTGCATGTACCACCTGTAGATCTTTGGAAAAAACAAATATAAAACCCATAGGGCCTTCAACCACAGTGGTTACCCATACCTGCTTTATACAGTGAAAGTAAAGTTTATCAGAGGAGTGAAATTGAACCTAGACCATCTGGCATTACTGAAATTGCTACATGGAGAGGAACTGAGCAAACTCATTTCACAGGAGGTTTTAAACAAACGTTAACGGTTTATCATTATTATCTTGGTCCTGTAGTTTGGCTTGACACAATTTCCTCCCTTTCACAACAGAAGCCTGGCTAAATGAAGAGTCTAAACAATTTGGGTGTGAAATATATTGTATAATGTACAGAAAGAATTAACAAAAAATCCAGACCATTCTTTGTGAGATGTTGCTATGGCTGCCGAGACATGAAACGGCTGTGGCAGACTCAGTAGGCTGAGATTCATTCAGTGTCTTGGTTTTATATTGCTCAGTCAATAGCCCTCCCTTTCTTCTTACAGCACTGCCAAGACACTCAAAGACACATCATGCACCTCGCCTCCCATTTAGGTCAAGCTACAGTGAGTCTATCAGAAAATAAGTAAGTGCAGTTGTGTTGTCAGTCTGACCAGCTTATGATCACTTTATTTACACACACGCTCACAGACACACACACGCACAAGCACAAGCCCACACACCTTTGCCTGCTAGCAATGCAAAGAAAGACAAGGTCAAATATTGAGTAGTAACAGGTTCAAGAGCCATCTTTACAATCTTTCATACAAGCATCAAATATCATGTGTCCTGGAGCTTTCTCCCCCAAGAGGAGCAGCTAACTGTTCTCCCAGTGGTAAGACCAGTGCCTTGTAACCTGACGATGAAGACAACAAGGGTAGACTGCTGAGGTTCAAAGTGGATTAAAAAGCGACAAAGATTCCAGCATCACTGCTGAGCTCATCAATTCCAACACTTTGCACAGCTAAGAAGATTTTTTTCTGGTCCAGGACCGATTAAAAGGCAATGTCTATTCATCAGATAAAATGTAAATTGGTGGCCTGAGATAGCCTTGTGTTTGCTGTTGTATAGCTATTCATAAACACACTCAAAAAAAAGATTTGCACAACTCTTGTAAGTCACAAAACTTATCCACTGCATAGAATGAATCATCATTCCCTTTATCTTACAACTGATCCAGAAAAGAAAGAAGAATTGTGGTGCTGAAACCACAACTCTTAAGTCACTTCATTCAAACAGTTCCCAACCAAGCTAAAATTGTTTGCTTTTTTTTTTTTTGAAATGGGTCCCCTCCTTGAGCTGCCACATTATCGTGGTGGAGGGGTTTGCGCATCCATGCTATCCTAGGAGCTATGTTGTCAGGGGCTTTATGCTCCTGGAAGGTTCTCCCAAGGCAAAGAGGTCCCAGGTGAGGGATGATGCGGAAGGCTATTGGACCCAGATATCCCCTACCCTGACGTGGGTTACCAGGGCCCCACCCGGAGCCAGGCCCAGGGGAGGGGATCAATGGCGAGTGCCTAGTGGTAGGGACTGCAACCATGGGGCACAGCCCGAAAGGATAACATGGGGCCCTCGGCTGCAGAAGCTGGCTATAAGGACATGGAACGTCACCTTTCTGGCCGGGAAGGTGTCTGAGCTGGTGTGTGAGGCTGAGAGATTCCGACTAGATAAAGTCGGACTCACCTTGACACACAGCGTGGTGTCTGAAACCAGGCCAATGGAATGTCACCTCTCTGGCGGGGAAGGAGCCAGAGCTAGTGCGTGAAGCTGAGAGATTCCACCTAGATATAGCCTGGACTCTTTTTTTACTCTGGAGTTGCCCCACGGTGACAGGAGCCGGGCAGGTGTGGGCATATTGATTACCCCCCGACTCAGTGTCTAGGGACGAAAGGGTAGCCCTCCCTCCGCCTTCAAGTGGGGGGACGGGTTCTGACTGTTGTTTGCGGCTATGCACCCAACAGCATTTCAGTGTACCCACCCTTCTTGGGATCCCTAGAGGGACGACTAGACAGCGGTTCTACTGGGGACTCCCTCACATGGGCAATGACAGTGCGACTTGGAAGGGCGTGATTGGGAGGAACGGCCGCCCAGATCTGAACTCTAGCGGGGTTTTGTTATTGGACTTCAGTGCTTGTAACAGATTGTCCATAACAAACATGTTCAGGGAAAAAAGGTGTTCATATGTGTACTTGACTCCAACGCACCTTAGGCTACAGTTCTTTGATCGACCCGGTGGGCATGTCCTGGATACTCGGGTGAAGAGCGGGGCGGAGCTGTCAACTGATCACCACCTGGTGGTGAGTTGGCTCCGATGGTGGGGGAGGATGCCGGTCAGACCTGGCAGACCCAAATGTAACATGAGGGTCTGCTGGGAAAGTCTGACAGAGTCCCCTGTCAGAAGGCGTTTGAACTCCCACCTCCAGCAGAGCTAAATCTGTGTTCCGAGGGAGGCGGGGGAAATTGAGTCCAAATGGGTCATGTTCTGTGCCTCTATTGTTTAGGAGGCAGGAGATGGGAGCTGTGGCTGTAAGGCGGTCGGCACCTGTCGGGGTGGCAACCCTTGAACCCACTGGTGTCATCCAGTGGTGAGGGGTGCCGTCAAACTGAAGAGGAGGTCCTATTGGGCCTTTGTGGCCTGTCGGGCTCCAGAGACAGCTGACAAGTGGAATGCGGCTTCGATGGTTGCCAAGGCAAATACTTGGGCTTGGGAGGAGTTTGGGGAGACCATGGAGAATGATTTCTGGTGGGCTTCGAGGAGATTCTGGTCCACCATCCGGAGGTTCAGGAGGGAGGAAGCAGTGCTCCGTCAACACTGTGTACAGTGGGAGTGGGGCGCTGATGACCTCAACTCGAGACGTCGTAGATCGATAGAAGGAATAGTTCCGGGACCTCCTCTCTCCTGTTGAAATGCCTACCAATGAGGAAGCAGGGCCGGGGGACTCAAGAGCAGACCCGCATATTTCCAAGGCTGAAGTTGCTGAAGCAGTCAAAAAGCTGTTCTATAGAAGGGCCCCGGGGGTGGGTGAGGTCCGCCCTGGGTTCCTCAAGGCTCTGGATGCTGTAAGGCTGTCCTGGCTGGTAATCCCCCTTGTCAAAAAGGGGGATTGGAGGATGTGCTTCAACTACAGGGGGATCAAACTCTTCAGCCTCCCTAACAGTCTACATGTGTTTTGTGGATCTGGAGCAGGCATTCGACTGTGTTCTGTGGGGAATCCTGTGAGGGGGGCCTCCGGGAATATGGGGTACTGAACCCCGTTATATGGGCTGTTCAGTCCCTGTATGACTGGTGTTGGAGCTTGGTCCAAATCGTCAGTTGTAAGTCGGATTTGTTTCCGGTGAGAGTTGGACTCCGCCAAGGCTGCCCTTTGTCACCATTTCTGTTCATAACTTCTATGGACAGAAATTCTAGACGCAGCCAGGGCGTTGAGGGGATCCGGTTTGGTGGCCACAGGATCAAGTCTCTGCTTTTTGTAGACAATGTGGTTCTGTGGCTTCATCATTCCATGATCTTCAGCTCTCACTGGAGTGGTTCGCAGCCAAATCTGAAGCGGTCAGGATGAGGATCAGCACCTCCAAATCCGAGACCGTGGTGCTCAACCGGAAGCAGGTGGAGTGCCCACGGCGGGTCAGGGAAGAGGTCCTGCCCCAAGTGGAAGAGTTCAAGTATCTCGGGGTCCTGTTCACGTGAGAGGGAAGGATAGAGCGGGAGGTCGACAGGCGGATCAGTGCAGTGTCTGCAGTGATGCGGACTTTGTTCCGGTCTGTTGTGGTGAAGAGGGAGCTTAGCCAGAAGGCGAAGCTCTCAATTTACTGGTCGATCTACGTTCGTAGTGACTGATAGAACGAGATTGCGGATACAAGTGGCCGAAATTAATTTTCTCCTCAGGGTGGCCGGACTCTCCATAAGAGATAGGGTGAGAAAGTTTGGCCATGCAGGAGAGGCTCGGAGTAGAGTTGCTGCTCCTCCGTATAGAGAGGAGCTAGATGAGGTGGCTCAGGCATCTGATCAGGATGACTCCTGGACGCCTCCCGGGGGAGGTATTCCAGGCATCTCCATCTGGGAGGAGGCCAAGGGAAAGTCGCAGGACACTCTGGAGAGACTATGTCTCTAGGATGGCCAGGGAACGCCTTGGGATCCCCCAGAAGAGCTGGACCATGTGGCTGGAGAGAGGGAAGTCTTGGCCCCTGTGCTCCGGCTGTTGTCCCTGCGACTCGACTTCGGATAAGCGGCAGATGATGAATGGATGGATGAATAAGTAATGAAGTCAATCGGTTCGCATAATTTGAGAGTAATTCTTGACTAGAAATATATCATCAACATGTGTGAAAGCACATTTTCCTTGTGTCCTGAGCTCTAATTATTACTTTCAAAAATTCCAAATTCAACTTTCAGGAAGACAAAAGCACATGTTGGCCAGATCCCAAAAAGTGTGCATGCTAAGGGTAAAAAAAACAAACACACAAAGTGACTTTGCTTTCATAGATCCTTCCTCTTGAAGGAATAAAGTGTGTACCATTTTATCAGCTGTCAACTGTAGAGTTCCCGAAAAAATGTTTATGCTTCTTTGGCTCAAATCCTTGCAGCTTTATCAAATAGTAACCAAGATATATAGTGCAATTGGATTCAACAGCCATGTAAAAACATTCGGCTTTGCAATTTCTAAATAGTTTGGTACTGAATCCCATATATCAGTGCATAGAAACAACATGCTGGTTTTCTTTTGAAAGAGTTCTGCCCAGGGCCAGAGGAAGATGTGGGAGAGCTACCGACCTCTCCTGTGGCACAGCAAACCAGTACTCGTGCTTCTTGCCCTGCTGGGCATACTGCTGCATGGAGGCGCTGGCGTTGGAAACAAAGGTCTTCTTCATGGGCTTTCCCACTCGCAGACAAAGGAACTTGTGAGTACGGCTCCTTTGCCTTTGTGCAGACCCTGTACCTAGAAAAAGTTTTCAAATCAGAAAATATCAGATCGAATGAGTTATCATGGATATGTAGATGGAAAATGTTCATTTTACAGCAAAATACAGTACACCTAAAGAGGCTGCTTGTCTTCATTATTGGCAATATTAGTTTATTCTCATGTAATACTTGATCTAATCTTCCATTATTTTACTTACTGGCTACTTCATCTGGCATTAGTCATTTTGGACCAAAAACATAGCACACTAAAAATGATAATGGCAGTGTGTTTTATGTGCATGATATATTATCACTGGCTTATTATAACATCTCAGCCCCAGGACACTGCATGACATCATTGTACCGCTGACATTATACTGGCACATACTGTCTGCTCCAGTATGTGCAAAACCCAAGGGCAACATTGAAAGACCAAAAAGTACTAATCTTCGTAGACTGGATAACTCCGTAGAACAAATTCAATTTTCAAAATGTATTAAATCAATAATAATGCTGCTTGTGTTTTAAGTTGCTGTAGTTACATGTGTGGGCTATGCTAATATGCGCAGAATAAATAGCAGCCCTGTGGAGATGCATGTGAATTGGATTTTTTTTTTTTTTTTTTTTTTGCAGCTCACCCCCTTTGACAGTCAATAAGTGCCTATCCCACTGTCTTAGTCAATATCTTCCCAAAACATATTTTCAAAATGACATCAGCCAGTGTTGCACGTAGCAACCAGTGAGTAACTGTATGTGGCTGACTAGGACCACTTTAGATAGCTAATGCTGGATTGATCATTATCATGGTTCAAACGTAAATATTTATCTACATATTTTTCAGGGTCTAACATGCCGTAGAGCATCACAATGAACATTTGCAAGCCTCGATGTTATGCAATCACTGTAGCCTTTAAGCTAAACACTGTCACTGTCTGATAAGACATCCGCTTTGTCCTTTCAACCCATCTGAGATAACTTAAATTGGGTTTCAGAGCTGTCACTATGTATGATTACATACCGATGACATTTAAATTTCCCTTTTAAGCATAGAGCTTAGGTAATTTTTGTTGATTTTTCAATCCAAAAGTTTTTTTTGTTGCTTCCTTAATTGAGCGACCAACATCACAATTGGATTTAATTTTCTTTTATATATACACACCCTCGGTAGGTGTCTTAGAATCTACTTCATTTGCATGTTTAATATCTACCAGCCTCTTTAAAATCATTGTCTCATGGAAAAAAAAGTTAACATTTGAGCACCTCCAGGATAAGAAAAATAAGTCTATGCAGGGGAGCTGAATTCAGCGGCTGCTAGGATTTGGGAAAAAAAAACAAACAAAAAAAAACGCCAAACAAACAGAAAAAGCATATAAAATGTCAAAGAAATCTCTGAGAATGCTGTTTCACAGGTTTTGATGTTGGGATTTGATCATTGCTGTGTTTCTATCCCCTTTAGGTGCCAGGCGTGTTTGACACGCTTTTGCTTATCCCACCAGAGAGGTGGCCCAGACCACCGGAGGAATCAAAGAGCAGCATAAAGCTCCATAAAGTCTGGCTAGCTTTGCCGAGCTGATAACAACGGAGAGGCTAGGATTTCCCTTCGTCTTTCTGTTCCAATTACTAGCAATGTGGCAGAGAGGAAATTGAAAGGTTATCTGGAGCTAACATGAGAGAGACTATTCCGAACAGGGTTGGGCGATTATTTTTTCACACTGGCCAAATATTGTTACCCTTGATGGCAGAAAGGCGGTCTGATCACAAGTGTGCAGTGGGAGGAGGAGGAAGACCATAGAGGTGACATGCCAGTATGGACAACATAACATGCTAATAGTGAAGAAAAAGACCTTTCTTAATATAAATAAGCTTAAATTTCTATAAATTACCATCAAGTATTAATGAAGTAACACCAAGCTCTATTCTAAACGCCTTCGTATTTGTGATATGTTTTGATAACTTCACTCTTTGTATCATCTACATGCAGATTCTAGATATAGCAATATAAGTATGGGGGGAAAATACCAGTTAACCAACCCTTTTTGTTGTCAGTAGGTGATCTAATTGATGTTGGCCAAAAAGGCTTATTCTAAAGCAGCATTGAAAAGGTCCAAATTGACTTTGATACTTTTCTGAAGAAGACAAAAACCAGGGACATCATCACATTTCAAATATGTTTTCTAATGGTTACTGAAAGTAGAGTTTTTACCCTCCTCAGAGTTCTGCATGTTGCCCTTTTGCCCCTGTTCTACATTCTCTTTCTCCTCCTTCCCTTTTTGCATAGTGTCCATATCGGAGACCTCAGCCCCCTTGTTGGCATTTCCCTGTGGACTGGATGAGAGAGTGGCAGCGTGGATGGCTGAGCTTTGGGACCCCGTGCGGGATGTGCTGCTGCTGCTGGGGCGCGGGGCCTGGCTAGTGGTGCTGCTGATGGTGGTGTTGGTAGTAATTGTAGAAGTAGGTGTGCTTGGGGGCTTCTCTATGCTGTGCTGCTTAGAATCCATTGGGGACTGGCTATCCTTAACAGTGGCAGTGTTTGGTGGATTGTCCTCTGTTGTGGCGGAAGTTTGCGCTGGCTCCTTTGGATGGCTGACTGAGCTGCTGACCCCGCCTGGGGCCTGTGTGATGGTGGTCCCCACCTGGGTCACAGTTTGCACAGATTCTGTGGAGGCACCAGAGGACTTGTCCAGACAGAGGTCCTCGCTAGATGCTTGTTCTTCCTCCCGGATGGGGGACAGCTCCGACTCAGTGAATACATCTTCTGAGATTGAGCCCTCAGTGCTGCGTGGGGCTGTACTGCCACTGTCATTGGCTCCCGGCTCCCTCAGGCGCTGCTCTGGCTCCTTCTGTTGGGAGGGATGTCTCTCTGTTGGCAGAGGCTCCAGGTCACTGGAAACATTAAAGACATTAAATAAGTCAACTGGTCCATTAGAGATATAAAAATTACATGAATTACTTGATTTAAAAACAGTGCATGGCTTGATGCCTTGCAAAAATCTTAGCGGTAGTAATTCAGAAATATCACCTGACTTAGAGACTTCACTTTGCTTCTAATGACATAATATTTATCCCCTGCATGAAATATAATTGGCCAAAAAAACTAGAACAATCCAGATAAGGCATAAAAAACCCGGATATTCTTGTGTGGGGGAAACACACTGAAGCGGTTGCTTTCCGGAGCAGATCTAGTGCACTCGCAACGAAGCAAGCATGCTCCATTAACCCTGCGATAATTGCCGATTCCTTTTGATTTTGGTTTGTGAGGAAAAATAATTCAACTGTTGGTAGGTTTGCTATGTAATTTGACCGTAGGTGAAAAATTTACTCCAGCAATGTTGCTTCATTTCTCAGTCTTCAACCTATACAATGCATGTCTGCGTTTTCTCTTACTCCGGCACAGTCTCTCGGATCTTGGGGTCAGTGATCTCCTTGAAGATGGCAGCGGACTGCACCTCCTCCAGAGGACACATAATTCCATACTCCTCGAAACCGTGGGCTTGGACTAGCGGGTCCATCCGGTGGGGGTCAAACATAATGTTGTTTGGTGTCACCAACAACACCCCGCTTACTGCACCCTGAAATGATGAGGAGGAGAGAGATGGTCAATAAGCATTTTCAAACAAACTAATAGGGACGCAAGCATTTTTATGTACCACAAAAAAGACGATCAAAGGCCCCACCGTGATATAAACAACCGCAGGCTAAATCCATTTCAGGTCTTAAATGCCCTAAATCAAGTAGAAGTTATTGACTATCAACAGTAACTACTTCAATGCTTTCATTTGAAGCCTGGAAGTGAATCAGTGGCGGTTCAATACCACAGATCTTTGTGCGTGTCTAGGGGCAGGAAAAGTTGCTTGGACACAAACATGTTCTCAAGTGGCAAATTATGTTCGAGCTGGATGGAGCCTGTGTTTTTACACTGCAGGATGTCTGTCCTGTTAGCTGCTTTTGCAACTCAATTCTCTGACAATGTGTCTGTGATCACTGGTAAATTGTGTTATCCCACTTCACAGTTAGTTCTTGGTCTTAGTCATGTTCCTAAAGAGACTATGGCACAAAATAGCACGTTTGCACAAGTTTGACTAGTATGGTGACTAAGTTTGATGTCAGAGCAGATTTTATGAGGCATGTACACACAAATAAAAAGAGAATCTGTATCTCTGATCAATATTTTTTTACAACAAGGTCTCAAAAGCCAATGTGTGTAAATTGTGGTTAAATGGTTTTACACTTAAGAAAACATGCAATTACTTATTTGCTAAAAAATTAAATGCAGGAACCTCATGATTCTACACTGATCTCCAATAAACTAATATTAGCCATTTTAAAGGAATACAGACTTAGTTCATGTAGTGTGTTACTTCCTCTTCTTGCATATAACAGTAATAATAATAACCACTGAGAAATAAAGAAAAACCTATAACTGAAAACTTATCATATGCCTAATTGTTGTGGACTAAGGCACAAGAGATAATGGCCCAACACATTATGCCACTTCAAATAAACAGAACACTGTTTGGAGATAGGTGTGAAGACACACCCATCAGGTGATAAAGATATCAGAATAATTGTGGAATTTTGAACAACTTAATACACAAGTTAATACATGATTAATGAACACTAACATCCAATTTCATTTACAGATCAACTTTAATTTCACCTCTTGCCAGTTATAAATTTGTCGGGTACATATTTTCGTCACATTTCTGGACACTG
>CAAKHD010012016.1:17500-18715 GCA_901007705.1 Fistularia tabacaria
GAAAGAAAGAGATCGCTAATACAAGCGGCCGAAATGAGTTTTCTCCGCAGAGTGGCCGGACTCTCCCCTAGAGATAGGGTGAGAAGTTCGGCCATCCGGTAGGAACTCGGAGTAGAGCCGCTGCTCCTCTGCATAGAGAGGAGTCAGATGAGGTGGCTCGGGCATCTGGTCAGGATGCCTCCAAGACGCCTCCTGGAGGGAGGTATTCCAGGCATGCCCATCTGGGAAGAGACCACGGGGAAGACCCAGGATACGCTGAAGAGATTATGTCTCTCGGCTGGCCTGGGAATGCCTAGGTCCCCCCATAAGAGCTGGACCATGTAGCTGGGGAGAGGGAAGTCTGGGCCTCCCTGCTCTGGCTGCTGACCCCGTGACCCAACCAAGGATAAGCGGTCGAAGATGGATGGATGGATGGAACTTTTCCTTGGTAGGCTGAATTTCCGATGAAGACTGCATTGTGCAATGCTGCAGAATTAGCACCTGACTCAAACACAACCATGTTCAAACATCTCTGATCAAATTGCTATCAACATCATATCCCTGCCTTTTTCTTTTCTTTATTCTACTTTCTTGCCATGACACCTCTGTGAAGCTCTCTGTATGGAGGCTTGCAGTTGATGCCATTAAGGATTTGAAAAATTCCAACATCCTGCACATAAGAGATAAAGTCCGAGTTATTTACAATCTGCATAATCATGGAGTGCGAGCTTGGTAGAGTACTATCATGAAACTTTTGATGGGTTTTTGATATATCAAATACAGTAACAGGCATGTTTAATCTAGCAAATCAGATTAGACAAAGGAGTGCTACCTAGCAAAAAGTTGAAGGTAGTATTAACCATGCGGCTGCCAATCTACAATTGGTGCAGAACGCAGCAGACAGACAACTCATCGACACTCTTCCCTGAAAACAGCTCACAACCATGCCAAATTACACTGTCCTTGCAGGGTATAACATCTGATTAAATGGATTCCAATAAATCCTGACTTGGTTTGACTCTAGATGATATTTTGCTCCTTTAAGAACACAAGACAAGGAGAATGTGTTTGAGACCACTCAGATCAAACAATCCAGGGATGTCCTATAATCACTGTGTGTTGCATATTTAGTGTTTCATTCTGTGTTTGTTTGTTTGAATGTTTTATACATATATGTGTGTGTGTGTGTGTTTTATGTTGGCTTTTGTGGTCGGATCCCACTACCTTCACTTCTCC
>CAAKHD010012017.1:0-26429 GCA_901007705.1 Fistularia tabacaria
TGTTCTTGCTAGTGCTGTTGGTCTTTATATTTATGCATATGTATGTCTGTGTGTGTATATATATATATATATATATATATATATATATATATATATATATATATATATATATATATATATATATATATATATATATATATATATATATATATACATACACATACACATACACATACACATACACATACACATACACATACACATACACATACACATACACATACACACACATGTGCTTCACCTTGGAAAGTTTCACCAACCCACTCCATGACATGCAGGAGTTCTTTCAGCCCCAGGCTGATAGCACCACAATGCAATACACCACATGAAATCATTCCTGACTGTGGCCATCAAGCTGCACAACTCCTCTCTCTGTCAGTTGGCTAGTTCAGGACTCACTATAGGCAATAATTCCCTTAGTGCAAACACCCAAATCCATTGATAATATTGTGCAATAACCCCCTTGTGGGATTGATTTTGATTGTAGTTATGATTATGAATAACAAATTTGTTATTTAGAATCACTCACTCAATCACTGACTCTTCACCCAGTATTGTTTTGGCTGTCGTTCTCTGGTTAACATCTTCCTGGTTCTTTGTTTTGTCATAAAAAATTGACAACTAGTTTTATTTTGTCTTGACAACTGAATTTGTCCCTAAGTCATTAAGATTATTTTAAAGGTCACTTGAAAAAGAATTAAACTGTAAATGAGCCAATAACAACAACAACAACAGCAGTAAAAAGAATAAGAATAAGAATAAGAATAAGAATAAGAATAAGAATAAGAATAAGAATAAGAATAAGAATAAGAATAAGAATAAGAATAAGAATAAGAATAAGAATAAGAATAAGAATAAGAATAAGAACAAGAACAAGAACAAGAATAAGAATAAGAATAAGAATAATAGAAAATATATACCTGAATATATTTAGAAGACATGAAATGCCAATGATCTGTTTTTGCTTGCTGAAAAAAGACAACATAAAGCCCCATATGTGACCTGTTCATGATTAAAAAGAGTACCAAACAAGGGTGTAATTGTCTTATTAAATTTACAATATAAGATTCTGCTTAACTCACAATTGACATAGCCATGGAAGTTAAATAATAGTGGTCAGTAAGTTAAATAATAGTGGTCAGTACAACTCAATGGAATGTGAAAGTGAAGCTCGACAGTCAGTTGCTCTGGGAAAACCCTACATTAGCAAAGACCTGGAATGACCTGACAATGACTTTATAGATGTCACTATGTAGGTAAATGATCAGCAGATTTCATTCTTCTTTATAAAAGTATATCAAAGTCCACTGTCTACAACGGATCTAAGCCTCAAATATGCCAAGCTACACATTAACACACATCAGACGTGCCTGAGTTGGGCCACAGTTTTACAACCCTCCAAACACACCCTGTGGATTCGTTTCAGCTCTGTCAACACTGCAGTCTCCAGACATCCATCTACCTGGTTCATCTAGTCTGTTCAGCCAATGAAAGAGAAGGAGCAGGATGGGACTCAGCGCTCCTATGGGGGAGCAGGAACCATGGAGACCAGCTGCTACTCGGTTGATGGGAAAGGAAGCATTGAGGATGCAGGTAAAAGTTACGTTACAACAAGCAGAATGTACACTCGAGACACCTCTGTCACAAATGTTTTATGACCAGTATATTGCAGATATCAGTGTGTTTACATAGCCTAATCTTTGGTCTTTCAAAAGAGACTGGTGTCCAACCTAGCAGAGAAATAGCAGTCGCAATATGGCTGTTTATTCCCAATATAGCTGTAACTACAGCTGTAAGTAACTCATAACTAAGTCTTAGCACTGAATGACAAAACAAAACTGAAGCCACGCACCTGTCTGCACATTTCCCATGAGTCAAATCATCCAGCTCTTTGATGTTTCCCATCAGTTTGGAGGGTAGAGACACCCAGTAAATATGGGAATACTTCAAACTTTAACTCCTACCTCTTGATGAACAAGACCTCTGCCTTGGTAGATCAAGCAATCCCTCCACTTCCTCAAAACAAAGCAGATGCACAGTCAAGACATATTTACTCCTAGTTCCCATCTTCTATAAAAGCAAAGAATTATATTCTCTTGCTCCCCTTTGCACTGTGAGACACACTATTTAAACAAAAGCAGGGAAAAACCAAGGCAAGGATGTTGGCAGCTGTGTGTTGGGAGGAATGCACTGGTGTTATCACTCACTGAGTTATGCAAGACTACTTTGGTGGAAACCTTTGCCTGGTACAGCATTGGGCCTCTGCCTCCTTATACGCAGGCTTAACACACACACAGACCATGGTCAAATAGATCTTGCCCTAAAGATTTTCTCATTACCCTCTGTGAATGGGAGGTACTTGGACACTCAGAGGGCTGACCACCAGGGTTATCAGCCACACACCAACAAGACTCCCTATTCTTCCTGTGCACTAACTATATTTAGCTTTCATCTGAAAATCTTTTTCATCAGATAGCAAAAGAATCTGGAGCAAAGGATATTATTACGTGCCACTTTTAAGTGCAACTTTTTAGCTGAAGCCAAAACAAAAGCTTTCGTTGCTAAAAAGTAAAATGCATAGTGCATGCAACTGTAATTATGACTTCTTTCTGTGTTGTTTCCAGTTGTTGTTTTTTGTTTTGTTACAGACCAATTTGCACCTCTTAGATGTTTCCTGATAGATTCTGTATTTCCTCTGGATGATTAAATTTGAGTGTTCTAGGTCTAACTTGTTTGATGTTAAAATGTTATATTAGAGAGGAGTTGTATGTTACCATCAACTCATTTTAATTAATTATGTTAATCACAATCTGATGATGAAAGAAAGAAAGAAAGAAAGAAAGAAAGAAAGAAAGAAAGAAAGAAAGAAAGAAAGAAAGAAAGAAAGAAAGAAAGAAGGAAAGAAAGAGTTTTTGATCCCTTCATTCTAATGCTAGGATTTTACAGAAATACATTCAATGGGAACACGCAAGGACACTCAGTATAGCTCAGTGGCAGGGGATCAAGTCAGAATGAGAACACCAATTCGCGTTGGTTGTGATCAAAGCACAAGATGCCTCCTATCACCCAAGAAGCAATAAAGTCCCCCAAGTTGTTGGTTAAAGAAAATAAATCAAAATCCACTTTTAGGCGAGTCTTAATCAGTGCTTTAAAGACCGTCACTGGGCTCTCGTTCCTTTGGTCACTGGCCTTCTTTTTCCAGGTAAGCCAAATGGCTAATTTGGCAGAGCCTGAAAAATAGTTTAGAATAATTGATACCCACTTGTTGTACTTCAAATATAATATGATGTTGAGATGTCTGCTCGTGAAGCTGCAGCCGCGCAGGAGGGTGAACTCCAACAGGGGCAAATCATCAAGACTCATCAGGCTGAGGATAAAGGGAGCCTGTTGCCAGCCCCTCAGTGCCAGATTATTGGTCCCCTATTCGCCCCTCTTCGCATGTTCCGGATACTCCTTTCAATAAATCCCTGGAAATGCCTTACCACCAAAGTTTTTTGTATTTGGGTCAAATCCCTGCATTTAAGATGATACAAGACCAAAAATAAGTTAATGGAAAGTATAGGTAACCCTCAAACCAAGAAATAAACCCTTCAAGAAACTAAACTGTGGCAGCAACCTGGGGCATTCAATAAACAAATGAGGCAATGTGTCAAGCAGGGTGTGAACAAAACAAACAGTCTCCTGTCACCCCAGGCTCAAAAATGTTCCCTGTATATGTTTGTGGCTATGGCTCCATGCGCAACCCCCCACTGGAGGTCACCTGCCTGCTTTCCCAATGGTAGCTTGAACAGGGCTCACCAACTCCTCTTCGGAGAGGTCCAAATAAATTTTGCCACTTTGATTCTTTCACTTGTGATAGAATCCTTGACACAAGTTCTGTAAAGGTCTTTTTTGTCTGTAGTTTGAAAGGCCTTCAAGCTTGGGGTTTCAAAGGTCAGTAGCAGGTTCATTTTCCTACTCCCCAACCCGTGGCAGGATGGTCAGTGAGGGGAACCTGTTCTTGTTCTATAGCTTGTGGCGGGAACAATCCAACACAAAGCACCTCAGGTAGGGAGGGAGAGCGTCACAGATTTCCACCCGCCTAAATGCTAGAACCTGCCAAGCTTGGAGGTCATAGAGTCATAGAACAATGTGAATCCAGTCAGGTTGAGAACCTCCAGCTTCATCAAAAAGAGCTGTCTGTCCAACCCTAACCATTCAACCATTTTCAAGAGCAGCTTCGCCGTGACCAGCCAGCTGGGTCCGCACTCATATAGGATCCTCTTCGCTGCATGCAGTCTGAAAGCTGGTAACTTGCAAAAAATGTGAGTGAGGCCTTAGCCTCCCTCAGTGACTGGATGATAGAGGACTGCCACTCGGGTCCAGCGTTTTCCAGACCAGTAAAAGTCCAAGATGAGCCTCTGGATCTCCTCTAACAAGCATCTTTGTGGCATCAGTTCAATAAGCTTGTGCTAAAGCATCAAGGCAATCAGCTTATTGATAACTGACACTTTTCCCCCATAGGACAGCTGACGTTGTAGCCACCTCCACTTTGACAGCTGTGCACTAACCTTTTCTTTTACTACTTCCTAGTTATTTCCCCAAAAAGCCTGAGTCCCGAGGTACACCCCAAGCACCTTCAGGCCATCTCTCTCCCAGCTGAGGCCAGCGGGTAGGGTGGGCAATGTGTGGCCACTCCATCGGCACAGCAATAGAGCTTTGCTCTTTTCCCAGTTCACCTTTGCTGAGCTCACCGTCTCGTATAGAGAGAGAGCATTCACAAGGTGCTGGAAATCATCCTGGTTGGAAATGAACACATGTATATCGTCAGCATAAGCACATAGACACATAGTGCTCCTTTCCCTTCCTTTCCTTTCCAGCAAGGGGAAGCCGTGGAGCCAGTTCCTTCATCCCCGCTGGGTCGATGGTGACTCCAGGTAGCTTCAAACAATACATTTTCTTCTGGTGAGCGGACGATCTTTCTAGGTTGAAAAAAAGAGCTTGAGGCATCCAAATCCTTAAGTTTGAGAAAGTGGGACCTGACCAGAGCTCCCTTTACCCTCTCCTAGAGGAGTTTGGCAAGTTCAAGTCTTCTCGCTTTCAGCAAGGACTCAGTGGTGGCGCCTGTGTCCCCACCCAGCCCTTCCTCAATATTAATCATTACAGTTTGAAGTTTTTCAATTACTGTCATTTTTGTTTTACTTTTTTATTATTTTTTTGTTTTGCCAAGGAATTGGATGCATACTGCTGACAGAACCCTTGGATGAGCGCCCTGCTGACTTCCCACCATAAGATAAGATAAGATAAGATAAGATAAGATAAGATAAGATAAGATAAGATAAGATAAGATAAGATAAGATAAGATAAGATAAGATAAGATAAGATAATACTTTATTGATCCCCATAGCGGAAATTCGGGTGTTGCAGCAGCAACAATAGAGAAAGGAAAAAAAAAAACAGGAAGGATGAATACACATATGACAGTGCAAACACATATGCACATAAGTCACCACACATTCCACACACGTATACATACATCTTTACACACATACCCATACCTACATAAATATATATATACACATATCCACAATATACACAATATACACATACACATATATACATACACATTTACACATAGATAGCACAAAATAACATGAGCAGAAATAAATAGATTGAAAGAACTAAAGTGACCGGTGGTAGTTATGGGCACCACACGTGTGAGTGGGTGACAGAGTGATGGGGTGGTGGTAGCACAGATGCTCCCCAGGCAATCAGAGTTGTGTCCCGTCCAGACTGCTGTTATACAGTCTGATGGCTGTGGGCACAAAGGAGCACCTGAATAAACTCAAAGAGTGAAAGAGGTTCTGTTTCTTTCTCCATTCCTGCCAGAAAATAATGGACTTTTAGCAGAAACCTGTCTTGTAGTAGTGAGTAGTGACATGCTCAACCGCTTCTTCTGATTCCTCTGACAGTGGGGTAGGGGCGGTCCTGTCCTATCGCAACACTCACAAGCTCCACCCCTGTGCCTTTTCATGGAGACTCAGCTGCATTTTTCAGAATTTTAAGAATTATGATGTAGGCAATCGCAAATTGTTAGCCATAGTATTGGTGTTTCCGGAGTGGAGGCACTGGTTGGAGGGTTCCGAACTCCCCACCCTCATCTGGACGGACCATAAAAACCTGGCCTACTTGTAATCTGCCAAACTTCTCAATCAACACCAAGCACAATGGTCCCTGTTTTTGAGCCACTTCAACTCCACCCGGTCCTACTGTCCAGGCTTCCGTAACCTCTCTGCAATTTCTGAGCCTACACCCATACTCGCCCCACATATCTGGACGGAGCAGCTACTGGGAGATTGAGTCTATCGTGAAAAAGGCTCAACAGACTGAACCACATCCTGGTGGTGGCCCAGCCAGCCACATGTTTGTAACCAAAGCAGCCTGCTCCAAAGTACTGCAGTGGGGACACGCCTCAAAGATCACCATCCGGGGGTTACTCTCTGTCTCCTCCATAGCCAAGCATGACATGGGGCACAAGGGACTTTGTAGATGCCTCTTGTCTTTGCCCAAGGTAAGGCTTCCCATCGACCCCCAGCTGGATTTCTGCTGTCACTACCTATCCCCAGCCGCCCCTGGTCCAACATTGCTGTCGACTTTGTCACTGGACTTCCACCACCCAAGGAAACAGTCATCCTCACAATAATTGACCGCTTCAGTTCATCAGTTCATTTTGTTGCCCTGCCTAAACTCCCCTCGGCTCTCGAGACAGCTCATCTCCAAGGGTCACATGTCTTCAGGATTCATGGTAACCCAAAAGACAGTTTCTGACCTCGGTCCCTGATTTGCGACCCAGGTATGGCAGCCTTCTGCAAGGCCGGGTGTGCGACCTCTAGCCGAATGTTAGACTACCGCCCTCAGTCCAACGGCAGATGACAGAGCAGGCCAATAAAGAACTGGAAGCAGCCCTGCATTGTGTGTACCCCCGACATCCAGCCTCCTGGGTAGAATATGCCCACAACTCCTTCTCCTCCTCAGCAACAGGTAAGTCACCTTCCATGGTGATGTTGGGGTTCCAACTCTTTCAGTCACAGGAGGAGGTGCCCTCCATACAGGAACATCTGTGGCATGTAGGGACACCCAGGCCACATTACTCAGGTCCACTGTCAGGAACTAGTGCCTGGCAGACCACAGCCAGATCCTGTCCTACCAACCTGGACAGGAGGTTTGGCTCTTGACCAGCAATCTCCCACGACAGGTAGCATCTAAGAAGTTGGCTTCACGCTACATTGGCCCTTCCCCCATTGTAAAGATTGTCAGCTCCCCAGAGGTGCGCCTCAAGATACCGGACTCCCTAAAGATACACCCAACCTTCCACATATCTGATTAAACCTGAGCCCTCTAGCCGATCCCCTTCACATCATTGATGGCTATCAGTACCTCAGATGGGAGGGATACAGCCCTGAAGAGCGTTTCTGAGTCCCTTAAAACCTCATTGGACCCACATCCAGTCAGACTTTTACCAGGAGTACCCACTTAAGCCTGGTAGGATGCCAGGAGTCATTTGTTAGAGGGGATACTGTAGTGATTAGAGTGTCGTTCTTAGTTTTTCCTGTGCTTTCCTTGGTAGGGGCTGGGTGTAACTGAGAAGCAGATAGTGGCACATCTGCTTCCGATCATAGTTTGGAGCAGTATTTAGAGCAACAAGAAAGGTGTGCTTGCTGCCATTCGTCGCCATTCAGTGATAGACCACTTTGCCTGCTCCATGACTTTCAGCGACCCACCGTAGGAAGATCCTTTCCAGACGACATGTTCTCTCGAGCGTCCTTCCTCATCCAACCCTAGCTTGCCCTCATCAGTAAATCACACTCTGCTCAAACTTCCTGTTTTCCGCTGTCTGCTTTTGGGTCCAGATGTACTCATGCCTTACAGGTGGTACCTTATCCTTTCATCCTAAAGATTTTTGCCAGCTTGCTAAAAGCATTAACAAATCTGAATTTATCAGTGTCGCCAATGTAATCTGTAACTTTAATTTTCTTGCTGAACGTGTCATCTGAAAAGTCTGTCTGTAAGGGTGTATAGGTCATTCACTTCCTTATTGCTTCTGTGGAGCAGCGTCTGATTCTGAGACACACTCCATTTCATCAACCACACTTAACTGGCTTCCTGACTCAGCTTTATCAATTGTGTGTACAGAAACACTAGGAAGCTCTCCTGTTGTTTCCAAGCACGATGCGCGTTTGTTTTTAGCAACATTCCACTCCACAGTGGGAACAGGGGTTTGGGGTGCATGCTCACTCTGCACAGGAGTCCTTATTGATGGGCAAAGGACTTTCTTTTGCTTGATGCATGATACTGGCAGGTGTAGACCTCCAGAGCCTGTCATGGCACTTCCAAAAACATGAACTGCCTCCTTAGGACATGCTTCTGTCTAGGGTCCCTGCACCCCAGGCTCACAGTTTTAAACTCACTAGAACTTTCTAAACCTCCTTAGTTTATTTGGAATGAACGGCAGTACACTGGAGACTTTGATCCGCTTGGAGGGTACTGACAAAGGACACCTGTGCAAAGGTACAGATGTCCTTTGCCGACGAAACATGCAGTAGCTATCAGCTGGGGGACTGCTTCCGTTTTCAGGAAGGCTACCATGGCTTTAATTATTCTGGATGCATATGTCAAATTTAAATATCCTATCTGCTTGCTGTATGCAAACAGTATTCCCTCAACCGACACTGTGCTGTCTAGTGGTACTATCCGCACTACCTGCCGGAGAGACGGGTGCCTTGGAGGTCGCCATGATTTTTTTAGCCTGCGCTGCCAGCTAGGTGCCTTAGTGCACCTCCCAGCTCAATCAAACCAATTAATCGGTTACTAATGAAAACAAACAGAAAAACAGAAGAAAATCAAGGTACATATACGAAAAATGTGTTTGAAAAAGTGCCCCAATTTGCCTGAAAACCACTTTCAATCTCATACACCCAAAAGAAAAAGAAAAAAATTGTGTTTTTATGTTTTCACCACAAAAATTTATGGTGAAAACATAAAAACGTCATGTACTTACGTACAGGTACATGTGTGTATATATGTATTTGCAAACTGACAGGAATTTGTTTTAGGGAGGCAGGTTCAAAGAATTTATTCGTTTATCTATTTATATCTTTTTTATTTCTTGTTAATTTTAATTCTGTGTTATCAGGTTATCCTACAGCTTGTTTTGTGAAATCCTGAGTGTCCTCATACTTTTCCAATTACAATTACATTCGTGAAGGCACCTGTGTGCATCCCTCCAGTAAAACTGTATTTTAGAAGATATAATGCACATGTTACATTTTTGCCCAATTACAATAGAATCTTTTATAATGGTGAATATACCTTTAAATAGAAGTGTAAAAACATTTTTGTAAGAAACCTTTTTGTTTACAAATCAAACTTTATACATCATCAGCTATGGAACATTTTATTATCATCATCAGTCACTTCTACTCTGCTCTTTCTGGTGACTCTTACTTTTTGCTCTCTGAAACATTCATAATAAATATGATCCCTGTTTTTGAATACAACCTGGAAACAAGCTACAGTTTCAGGCAAACGGGCTAAAAGGAGCGACAGTGAGGTGAGGAAGAGTAGTATCAGATGAACACATGAAAGAGGGAGGTCACAGGATTTAAGGCTTTTTGTCTTTAGAAGTTCAAAGGAGACAGCTGTCAACTGTGGCAAGTCATGTTTCATTTATGTGGGGGAGCTATAGACAGAGACCACACCAAGACACAAAAAGTGTGTGTAACACCTTCAATTATTTAGCTTTATTTTTTCACAAAGAAATCAGAACCAAATGGCTCACATCCACATGACTGGAGCATCATCAACTATGTTCTCAAGTTATATTGGCTGAATTTCTCCAGTTCTCAGATGCACTCTGGTTTAATGTACTGTCTCAAATACTGATTCTTGACAAGGATCAGTCATTTGTATGAAGAGTGGAACAAAAACTAGGTGAGAAATGACCTAGACAAGGCCAAAGCTAAAAAAGTTTACGAGCACGGTTATATTTATGATCAATTAATCGAGATAAATGTCTTTCTAAAACAACAGAGAAATGTAAGATATGATGTAATATTCACCTCGAATATAAATCCAGTCACGTTTAACCACATAATTCAAATCAGTTCAAACATAAGTCAATTATCCAATAGATAAAAACAGTGAATGAAATAAAAAAAAAACATTTATATCACTCCTGTGCAATCTGTTTGTGTAGATGAATTTCTAAAATATCAATATGATAAAATGAAACAAGATTTTTGGAGCCAAATTTAGAGGAATTTTAGGCCCCCGGGCTTAATGGGTAATCTGAGCGTGATTGGCAAAAGACTTTGGGTTAAAACAAAGGATCATCAGTAAATCTTTTTACTGAACTGTGCCCGTTTTTTATTGCTGACTGTCCTGTGACATCACTGCTGCAATTCATCAGTTGGAATTTGCATCCTAGTCAAATCAAGCTGGCGATGTGATGGTGTTGGCCTGTAATTAAATTTTTTTTTAAAAATCAGCCATTTGTGCTGTAGTGGAATCACTGGTGCTGTCTTTCAGTATCTCTTTCCATGCTGAAGATTGAAGTATTTTTCACTCATGGACTTGTGTACCAGGGCCTTTCTTGATCAATCTGATACATGTGAACCATGAATATGTCTGAAGTCAATATCATATTCAATGAAAATACTATGAAGACAAAGTTTGTCTATAGTGAAGTGGTGGAATGAATAATGATGAGCCACACTCCCCAGCTGCCAACAATTTTCCTATGTAAATAATTTGGCCTTCACTGAACGAATACTACACCAGCTGTTCTATTGTGCACTGGACTCTTCCTGATAGCTTTAGAAAAACTCAAACCAAGATGCAAAACTGGCTTGAGCAATAGACCTCACCTTTTGTTCATTAGAAGACATTTCTCCATTTCTATTTTCAATTATTTTTAAGATTAGGAATGTAGTTCATTTCAATTCCATATGCCATTTGGGCATCATTAAGCTCTAATTAACCAGCTTTTCAATCTGCTATTGTCAGTCCTGCTGCATATGGCCTGCATTCTCCTATAGGAAGTGTAATGACCACCTTCTTAACAAATTTGTGGTTTCAGAGGCACTCAGAACTGAGGCAACAGGAGACCAATGACAATGAGTCCAGGATGGAGAAAGGTAGGGGTGCAGGTTGTGGTAGCCATGAGCAATAGAAGTGTTAAGCAGTTAGACCGCGGTGGGGTTGCTCTTGTCAAAAGATGGTTGTCAGTTCAAAGTTGATTGATGTTCTCATATGAGATCAGCACGAGAGATAAAAGAAAGATGTGCTCATAGAGTCAAATTATTTTAGGATGTAGCAAAACACAAAGAATATGTCTCATCATAACAGCAGGTCAACTGTGAACAAAACAATAAGGAGCAAAATGAGACCATGCTCACACACCCAGAGAGTTTAGCTGAGGTTGGCTGATCTTGCATCATTGCATCCTAGCAACCAGGTGCCTTCAGCCAATCTGGGAGGATGGCAAGAACAGGGAGAGCTGGAGAAAAACATCCCTGCAGCCTCATTATTTTGCCTATTGAAGTCGTATGTCAACCATAATTGAATGTATCATCTTTCCTTAGAAACTCTTACAGCGTTGTAAGCACCCCAAAGCTGAGCAGCATTAGTCATTAACTACAGTGGACAAAGAAACGTTTTTGAGCACCTGCAAAATTGTGGAAAAGTTCAGAGAAAAAGACAGTCTGTTTTGGCGAAAAGTATTGTTATCCTTAAATCACACAAATGTAGAGTTATATGTATTAAAAAATGTTAATATCAGCAAGTGCGTTTAATAAGGCCTGAAAAATTCTAATATAATATTTTGATCAACGCAGAGATTTAAACTTAGTTGTTTTAGACAAAGGCATCACGTGAGCTGAGTCTTCCAGCATATACAACAACATGACAACATTGATTGCACTAAGGAAGCGAGGCATCCCTGATATGATGGAGGTCAATTCCTGCAATATACGGACATTGATCCAGACACATGGTAGACACTGTACAAATATTAATCCAGGCAGATAGAAAACAAATGCCAGACTCCCAACCCAGGCAATAAGCAATAAGAGTATCATTTTTCTTGAAGCCTGTGTTGGGAATTATTGTATACAGAAATTATTAAATAGCATTTGCATTTTTGTCTCACATAATAACACAAACACCTATGCCACACAGCCCATGTCAGCAAAATTTTACTTTGACAAAGTATATATACACAACTTACTCTTCTTTTCCTTTTGGCTTTTCCCTTCAGGGGTCGCCACAGCGAATCAACCTTCTCCATCGAATCCTATTCTCTGTATCCTAATCTCTCATGCCAACTACCTTCATATCCTCTCTCACTACGTCCATAAATCTTCTCCTCGGTCTTCCTCTCGACCTCCTGCTTGGCATCTCCAATTCCAGCATCCGTCTACCAATATAGTCCCTATCCCTCCTCTGTACATGACCAAAACATCTCAGTCTGGCTTCTCTGACCTTCTCTCAGAAACATCTAACATGTGCTGTCACCCCGATGGACTCATTCCTGATTCGATCCATCCTGGTCACTCCCAAAGAGAACCTCAACATCTTCATCCCTGCCACCTCAAGCTCTGCCTCCTGTCCTTTGTTCAATGCCACTGTCCCCAAACCATACAACACTACTGGTCTCACCAGGTGTCTTGTAGACCTTTCCTTTCAGTCTGGCTGATATTCTTCGATCACATCGAACCCCTGAAACTTTTCTCCACCCATTCCAACCAACTTGAACCCCATTTTTTTACCCCATTTCCACACTCTCCATTGCTCTGGACTGTCGACCCTAAGTATTTGAAATCCTCCAACTTCTTGATCTCCACTCCCTGTAGCCTCACCGTTCCAACCGGGTTCCTCTCATTTACACACATATATTCTGTCTTGCTGCGACTGACCTTCATTCCTCACCTTTCCAGGAGACCTCCACCTCTCAAGATTTTCCTCAACCTGTTAATTGCTCTCACAACAGATCACAATGTCATCTGCAAACACCATGGTCCATGGAGATTCCTGTCTAATCTCATCTGTCAGCCTGTCCATCACCACTGCAAATAAAAAGGGGCTCAGAGCTGATCCCTGATGAAGTCCCACCTCCACCTTGAACTTCTCTGTTACACCTACAGGGCTGCTATACTACAGCACACCTCACCACTGTCTCACAGCAAGCATACATGTCCTGGACCAGTCTAACATACTTCTTTGCTACTCAAGACTTCCTTATACAAAACCAGAGTTCTTCTCTTAGCACCCTGTCGTATGCTTTTTCCAGTTCTACAAAAGCGCAATGCAGCTCCCTCTGACCTTCTCTGTACTTCTCTATTAGCATTCTCAAAGCAAATACTGAATCTGTAGTACTCTTTCAAGGCATGAAGCCATACTGCTGCTCACAAAAACTGGCTTCTGCTCTCAGTCTAGTCTCCACGACTCTGTCCCATAACTTCATTGTATGTCTCATCAACTTTATCCTTCTATAGTTACTGCAATCTGTACATCCCCCTTATTCTTAAAAATTGGCACCAATCACACTTCTTCTCCAGTCCTCAGGCATCTTCTCTCTCTCCAAGATCCTGTTGAGTAATCTAGCAAGGAACTCTATCGCTGCCTGTCCTAGACACTTCCATACCTCCACAGGTATATCATCGGGACCAACTGCCTTTCCATTCTTCATCCTCTTCAATTCCCTCCTCACTTCACATTTACTAATCTCTGCTACTCTGACACTGGCACTGGCCTGTGCCCTCCCAAGTCTGGCTCAAGGAGACACTGGCCTGTGCCGCCCTGAGGCAGCATTAAAGTATGTTTACACAACTAATCGGAACAAATAGAATATAATACTTAATATAAATATACGTAATATATAAACATATACACACATATGTATATACATATATACATATATGTGTGTGTGTGTGTGTGTATAAATCTATATATATACACACATATAGTGATAACCTACACACACACTTGTGTAGGTGTGTGTGTGTGTATTTGACAGGCAAATGTAATGTGTTACAACCCACGCTGACATCGGAACAGGGTGCAGTAAACAAACTAACTCGCAGTCTGTGAAACTTGTCTAAAACCACTTTTTATATGTTGGTCAACTGCCAAGGTGGGAATTTAAACAGTGTCCTCCACCAGGAAGGAAATGGGGTTTTTTCACCCGAAAATTAGGCTCTTCACATTCATTCCCTGCAGAGATGAGTCTTAAAGGCTGCAACCATCAGTGGACTCTGTAACATTAACGTAGATGTATCTGCTGGGTTAGGTTTGATTAATTGCTCTTTAGGCAGGAGTCTCTCAGCAGGTCAACCAGAGATTCCTCTGCTCACCTGAAGTGAAGAGGAAAAATGTCTCCAAAAAGTACCAGAAATCTCTGAATTACCTGTCACTCAATAGAGAGAATACAAATGCATCGGCCATGCAGACACATTTCTTTAATTGCTTTATATATCAACCATAGCAGGACAACACAGAAGTGCTAAAAAAAATAGATGGGACCATTTTCTGAAAAATGTTGATGATGAATTGAAGTTTGCTCAAAATAGAAAATAATTTTTCCACCTATATTTTCCAAATGCCTTCCTCATTTGTGATTTTAAGTTTTGTAGAAACACGTTATCCATCTTCCTCCAAGAACAGAAGAAGAATAACATTTTGTAGAACAAACTATATCCGCAAACTCTGAGCATCCATTCTGGTAATTTGTTTTTTCTTCACATATGTATATGGAATGCAAAACCACAGAAGCAGCACAGCCTGTTGATGGGAAAACAGCTGCTTAGTGACAATGTAAACAAAGCCACCTCTTCCTGAAAGGGAGGTTCTTGCCACAGAAAAGAACCAACATCTCACGGTGCTACAACCTTTATTACTGCTTAATGTTCAGTTGACAGTGTAAGAGTAAATTTGTGAAATCCAGTGCAGACTGAGTCAGACTTGCAATGCTGGTGATGAGCTATAATGTTTTCAAATTCTCTGTGCTGAGTCATATAAACTTTGAGGGCTTTAACTTGATCAACAATGAACTATTCATTGGTCCTTTACTGACAGCGGATTTGTGGCAAATTAAAGGTCATCAAGTTACTCCAAGTAAAGCTGTCTGACGATTAAGAGACATTTTTACATTCAGGAAAAAGCAGAATTGGTCACATTTATTGTGAAGAAATTTCAAGGTTGCGTTCAGGTGAAAACTCTAAAGCAGATACCCGGTGGGAAGGTTATAAATAGAAAATATTAACAGCTTCAACAAAACCGTGAAAAACTAAAATGGATTGTATTTTTTGTCATTTGCAATTGTGTTGCAATTCCTGTGTTTTCTTTTAAAATGTAATTTTCTTTTAAATTTATTTTTTAGTAAAATTCTAAAATCAAAAAAGGGTTTTGTGAGGGTTGCTTCTTTCTTTGTCGTTTTCATTTTTCTGAATTTATTTATTTATTTAGTAATTGATTCAGAACTCGGGAGAGAATTAGATCAGTAAAGTGTCCAAAAAAAGCCATATCTTAAGAATTGATAAGACTGAAACATCCTTTATGTTCATTGAGGAGGGGCTGAAGCAACCTGAGATCCCTCACTTCTTCTCCAAGTAGAGGACAGTAGAACTGCAGGGCTGTCAGGGAAGACACAAATGAAAGAGTTTGGGGCCAAAAGAAAGCCCTTGGGCCAAAAGCACAAGCTTAACTAGCCTTTCCGCAATGTAAGAAATGACAACACTTCCCTCTCTGCAGTCAGGCGCTTGCATTGGGTCTCAGGATTTACACACAGATAAGTCTATACTCCCAATTTAAAATTAAAAACTCTTACTAAAATTAGTTGCAATTATATTTTGACTTGACCCCTAATCAGCTTGATCAACAATATAACACACACCGCAATCACTGCAAGTATGTGACATCAGACAGAGACAAGAGAACAAAGAAAAGGATAAAGGCGTGGGTAGATAGAAACCTCAGAACACAGTGAGGTTGCCCCCTGTGGGAAACAAACTTAACTGAACTGAAAAAACTGCATTCCTGTAATCGTGCGATATACATTTACCCCCAAAGCGATTTGCTTGCTAATTTTGAGATAATTCAAAAATGGCAATGTAAAATAAGTTATTTTCATTTTTACATTTTTTATTTGCATTCTAACGGCATCTCCCAAATTGTGCCTGGGGCTATCAAACTATAAAATAGTCAAGTATTATACACTAATAATGAATTGGTTTTATCAATTCACCTATTATGAATTGTTATACAACAAATTAGGCTGTTCTGTTTGAGTATTGATCTCACCCAGGCGTCACCAATCCATGGCTCCAGAGCCACATGTCGCTCTTTCATCCCTGTGCTGCTCCTCCCTGTGACTTTGGAAAATAGATAATGACTGTTTAATTTACTTTTTCGTGTGTTCGTTTTTTTTGTAAATGTGATTCTAAATTGGAAGATTATGGTGATCTTGTAACATTCAAATAAACCGTGTTAACTTTTGGTAGCTCAAAATATGCGTCACACCTGCTGATGTGCAACACCCTGCACATCAGAGCATCTTGCAGCCCTTATGTGCAGATCATTGATGGGAAGTTCAGCTCTTTTGGCTTTGCTCCTACAGAAGAGTCAGCTATTTTGACATCCGAATGGCTCTTAATTAAGGGTCTTTTGTAACACTATATTATACCTTAACAAGCAAAAATTGATGCCTTGGGTATTGTGTGTATTTATGTTATGTGTGTATTTATCTTTCCTGTTTTGTTTTTTGTTTGTTTTGTTTTCTCCTCTAATGTTGCTGCTGCAACACCCGAATTTCCCTTATGGGGATCAATAAAGTATTATCTTGTCTTATCTTACCTTATCTTATCTTATCTTGAAAACGCTTTTGCCTTCAGGTTGTTCTTTTTAGAAGCCTTTAATAGCCCAATTTTGTGCATTTATTCTGTTACAAAACCATTCTTAGTGATATGTCATGCGCAAAAGATCCAGCTCTGAGAGCCAATGCTTTATGGCTAATCAGAAGAGTCGGCGCACATCAAATGAGAGCTGGCTCCCAGTTTTCCTTTCCCAACTTAGCTCTCACAGGGCCCAACCCCAGCACTGTCCCCTCTCTGTTTTCACATAATGGTATGATCCTTCGTCCTCACATGTGACTGGTCTCATGGATGTAATGCAAATCAAATCAAAGTTCTGCTGTGAATAGAGCTTGGGCTGAACATTGTATGAGCTAAGCAGAGACAGGAAAAATATCTATAAATCCTCTCTTTGGTCTTCATCAAGACAAGTCATCAAGTCAAGAAAGGGACTTTGCAGATAGGAGGACACCTGACGTGCATGGTAACAGCATGACGAGAAAACTACATCCCAAAGTATCTATGACTAGGATTTGGGTTTCCCAGCCTTTGGAAATTGCCCACAGGCTTTCGTCATGCATGAAGTTGTTTGAGGTTTGAGAGATTTGATGAGTGCCTGATCTATCAACCCGCTGTTCTTGTCATTGCCGGGGATGAACGAACAATAGGAAGTGCCTATTGTCACACATGCCACAATCTGGGATGCCTTTAATTGGTTGAGGACTATGTGATTCTGTATTGTCATAAGGTGAAATCTGGTCATTTCTTCCTTAATAGTCTGTATCTTGGCCACTGAGGCATTTACAAATTACAAGAATCGGTACGCAGCAGTTTCAGCTCGGAGTAGTAGTTTCTTTGGATTTTCTCAATTCCTGCCATAAAGTTGGCAAAACGCCACCACATGTTGGTTGCATGTACATGGGGTGGGTCATCATGCTCCAGTCAATCATGAGCTAAATGTTTTATGTGGTGCTGCATTCTTGCAAATATGGTGTGGTTGTCTGCCAACGCATCATTTTAATTTCCCTTTCTCCAAAGCTTTCCAACTGGATCACAAACAGCACAATGATCAAGGCTGTTACGACCAGCATTACTAAAATTCTCCATCTCCATAACCCTGACCATCAAAAAGGTCATGTGGTCCAACCTACGTGTCAACCTAGCAAAATAGAGGGAGAAATGCTAAGGGAGGCAAGGTTTGTTTTTGTGGCTCGTCCTGCAGACGGGCCCCATTCGATCTCCTACGAAGGCGAAAGGTTGCATTGCAGGAGGAGATAGGGGTCGAGAGGGAGGTTGAGACAGTTTGAGAACAAGAGAGAGGTTGCAAAGGTGAGAGGGGTCTGTCCGGCTGCTGTCTTGGCCACTGCATTTACTCACGCATTGCCTGTAGAGACAAAATGGGTGTTAGCAGTGAGTGCATGACATTCACAGACAGCAGCTTGGGATGGCAAAAGAATCAAGTCTAGCAATGCAGCAGCCTCGTCATTATGGAGAATAGATTTCCCATCGGACCTGAGAAATTTCCTGTGTTTCCACAAAGCGCCAAAATCATGGACAACGCCGAACGCACAGTGAGAATCTATGTAGATGGTAAAAATGTACCCTGCCGGCAGTTTGCATGCTTCTCCGAGTGCGACCAATTCAGTGGCCTCAGCCAAGAAACGGGCGGGAAGAGAACCAGAGAGAAAGGCATAGAAGGGGGAGCATATGGCATACCCCACAAGACTGGTTCTGGAATCGTTGCCACAAGAGGCTGAAGAGAACAAGGTAAGCGTTATTCAGGGAGAGCTTCTCATGAGATTGCAACAGGGTGTGAAGACCTGCTCCAGAGAAGCCATGCATGGGGTCCCCGTCATCTGGGTAAGATTGATGCAGGGTTGAAGGTGGTATAGCGCTTAACCGTGATGTACTGGTATTTGAAGAGGAGTTGTGTTATACCAAAGCCACACGACAGGTGGGAGGTTTTCAGCTCCAAGAACAGGCCTGGCTAACCCGTAGCTCCCAATAATAGACCAACAATCCTTGTACTGCACACCTGCAGGAGTTCAACCTACTCCACGGCTGCTGCTTGACGAGCAGCCGGATCCCAACAGGGAGAGTTTATTTTTTTGGTTATCTCTTATGACAAGCCTTTCGGCCTCGTGTCTCAGGCATCATTAGTGCATTTCCAGGCTTCAAATCTTCAGCGGCACTTCAGTTCACTCCATGCTAATGTCGACCAGGAATTTCCAAAGGGGACTGAACTTCGCAAGCACAAATTGGTCACTTTTAAAGGTCAGGCAGAAAAGCAGACACAGTTGTTCCAAACATTTATGAAGCAGTCAGAGACTGTATTGCTCACATCATATAAACTTTTTTGGAACATTGCACGGACAAAAAAGCCATACAGTGAAGGAGAGTTCATCAAAACATGTCTCAGTGACATTGTTGAAATCTAGTTGTTGAAAACGACAAACTAAAATGAAACATATCAGATATTCAACTGTCCCTCCTCCCGGCTGAACATAGAATATCAGTTATTAACACAGCAATTGAATCACAGTTGCACTCAGACCTTCAAGCCTGTGAGTATTTTAGTGTCGCATTGGATGAGTGTTGTGACATACAAGACAAGCCTCAGCTGGCAATATTTGCATAGTCAGTCTCAAAAGATTGTGTGATCAAAGAACTCCTTGATATTGTGCCAATAAAAAACAGAACCTGTGGCATACATGTGAAAGAAACAATGATGGCTGCGGTTGTAAAAGCAAATCTGCCCATATCAAAACTAACTGCGATAACCACAGATGGAGCACCAACCATGATCGGATCTGTGAATGGGCTTGTGGGGATGTGCAAAAGCTGACTAAACTTCTGGAATTTCCACTGCATCATCCACATGGAGGAACTTGTGTCTATATCATTGAATTTAGACAACGTCATGAGGCCTGTGATGGAGCACACTGCCTTGGTCTGCTCCAAAATAATTGGCCCACCCCTTAGACCTCTCTCCCGCTTCCATGACAGTCAAATCTTAAAAACAGCCAAAAAGGTCCTCAAAGACCAGTCCCACATCTTAAACCCAGCCTTCAACTGGCTCCCTTCAGGTAGTAGCCTCCGCTGCCCCCCCCCCCTGCAAAACCCAGAAGAGAGCAACCTTTGTCTCCAGAGCTTTCCAACTCCTCAATTCCCAGCAACCCTGCAAACCCCTCATCGCCATACCAGCCCCCCCGACTGTTATGTCACTTATGATATATTTATTATATTCATGCATAGTACAGCTTACTTCACAGTCTCTTACCAATGGTACAATTAGAATTAAATTTCAAATTCAAATCAAACACTTTTATAGTTGCAACGAAACTGGGAGATAGCAGCTCTCAGATTCAGTGTTGTCTCAAAACAAAATTAAAAAAGCAGAGGATAACAATAGCAGCAATTGTAAGTTAAAAACATAAGACAAAAATATAAGACGATGGCTAAAAGAATAAATAGATAAATAAAAAACCCAGGAGGTATGCACGTATGTGTAGTGGAGTCACTTAGGGTTAATGTGCAGTACTGTATTTAATGTTCAGGGTTGTGCAGTATTCAATGCAATGACAGTTCTGGGGTAAAAACTGTTTTTAAGTTTGTTTGTTTTTGCTTTGATAGTCCAACAGTTGACATAGGTGGTGACCAGGGTGGGATGGGTCTTTGAGGATACTGTGGGCTCTCCTGAGGCAGCGTGTGTAATGGATGTCCTAAAGCGATGGACAGGACCGCCAATAACTTTTTGGGCAGTGTTAATGATTGTCTGCAGTGCCTTCCGTTCTGCTGCCAGCAAGCCACCGTAAGATAGAAAGGCTCACGACAGACTCCACAGCGCAGCTACCAAAGGAAACTAAAAGCTTCTTTTAGAGGTTGTTCTTTTTGATTATCCTCAGGAAATGCAGTCTCTGATGTGCCTCTTTAATCAGTGGTGTGGTGTTAATTGTGCAGGTTAAGTCCTCCTTAATATGAGTGCCCAGGTATCTGAAGTTCTCCTGAAATTGACTATCAGCTCCTTCGTCTTGGAGATGTTGAAGATGAGGTTATTTCTGGAGCACCGTGCTTCCACCTCTTCCCTGTAAGCTGTCTCATCTCCTCCTGAGATGAGTCCTGCTATGGTGGGGTCATCTTCATAGTTGATGATGGTTTGTTCAGGTGATGGGAGGTGCAGTCGTGGGTATACAGTGGAACTTCGATTGGTCCTCCTCGTCCTCTCAGTCCAAGACCAGGGTCCAGATCTCCTAGCCGATGGTGGATGAGCCCTATTGTATCAGAGGTTAGTTCGTAGCTACGTGGAGCGGAGAGAAACAGACAGAGACTGTGTCTGCTTTTTCCTCTAGAATAACTCCTCCTTTATTGGTTATAGTGTGTCTTTTTCATACAAAAGTTAAACAACACAGCATTAAGAAGTATGATGTAGCCCACAAATCAGGTGTGGACACAAATAAAAATGGGATGGGAGACAGTGGCTACCTTCTAGGCGTTACATGACCCCAAGAGCAGCAATGGGCTTGTGTCTCACGGGAAAGAAATGAAAAAGTACAGAAAGGGGAGTATGTATCAAAGAGAAGTGGAATAGTACACGGAATCTCAGAAAATACAATGGTAACAGAAAATTGTCGAAAAACAACACGTAAAACAACACCTTAAAATAGCTCTGAACACCGAAAACGAGAGGAGCTACAATCCACTGCATCTGTGCACAACGCCATTTTATGTATCTGAAGGTAAATTATATACCCTTAAACTGAAACGCAGACCAAAATTGTCGGTAAGGATGGACAGGGACACTGAAAAATCTGAAGGATTTTTATGGAGAAATGAAATACTATGCAGAATGGACATATTAGGGGCTCACTGCTGTGCCCCTCCATTCACTGCCAGCGGGTGTTGCACAAACCACCATACACTTGGTTGTACTGCATCTCTGATATTCTTTACTGGGATGAGATTCACCAGAATAATGCACATAGTTGGTACTGGTGGTATGATGGTAGAGGTTAGTTGCAAGCAGTGCTTCTTTGTATTTTGCAGTCTGTTAAGGATCAGGTTACAAAGAGATGGCTGTCCCACGAGGTCAGATTGGCCCTGATGCAGTCAGGTTGGTTCATTCAACCATGTATGTCAAACAGTTCGGTCAACCTGTGAATGAAGTCAAGTTTTTACCTTAGTCATGTCAATGTGTTGAAGGAAGGTATCTCAAATCACGGCACAGAGATCTGCCACTGCCTGGATGTAGTTATTGTTGTTATCATGCATCCATGTCAGGTGCTCCAATGCTGCGTTAGGCTGAGAAATTCTTGCTGATACTCTCGCCAGGTCTCTGATCATCAGCTTGACCGCTTTAGTCAGCCTAATTCTTGGCAAAATACCATAAACTGTTCAGCAAATTTGGTACCTGAATCAGCTCGGTTTGGCAGATGTTTGTCTGTTTCTGTTATTTTGGTGTTGAGGTGGTCTTGGATGGGATGGGTCAAGGATCTCTTCCGGTCCTGCCACTAGACCATCGGCATTACAGGCGTGGGGATTGAAGATGTTACCCCGGCATCTTCGACATCTTGATTTTTCACTCGCTTCCTTCAGTGAGAATGAGTGTAACTTGGTTCTGCATCAGGGGAAGGGTGTCTTTTTTGAGGTAGTTCTTCATCTTACTCTTTGCTGCCAACAGCCCCCTGGGGTTGGTTGGTCTCTCATTTGTCTGTGACGTGGAGGGCAGGAGTCTAGATCAATTCAGCTGTGGGATTGATACACTCAGGGCCGACGGGCCCATGCAAGGGGGCAGTTCAGTGTGATCATCCTCACCTCCACCCATGTTTCCCAGTAATTCTTTCATATTTCACTTCCTTTCTCCACTTTCTGCTTCCTTCTTCATCATTCCCAAAGATTTCTTATGCTTTTCTATTTAATCCACGTCAGCTTTGATCTTTGTTTTCTTTCTCACCTCATCTTCCCTCTCTGTCAGACATTCCTCTAACTCTCTTAATTTATTACAATTTAACATCTCCTACTACACAAATCCACATTTTTCAATCCAGTCATTCCAACATTCTAAGCATTCTCCACTGTAATTCTTTTTAGCAAATTTATGATGGGCCCATCTTTCAAATTTATAATGGATCCTTCTAGAGAACTCTATTTAGGTTGACCGGGGCAGATGATTTAGCTCATGGCTCTATATATGCATTTTCCTTTTAATTATTAAATGTCTTCTAGAATTGCAATTTTGCTTTTTTCAGCCCAAATTGCTTAAAACCTAGACAATTTCTTTTGCTTTAATAAATGTCCTTGTTCATTCTTCGACAACATATGCATTGCTGGGCATATAAGTTGGCTAATTTGGCAAGCCTTACCCGAGCTCTCCTTTGGTACTACGTGCTTTACCATGTCAATTTACAATATACAGTCTGAAACAAATTTGTCTCTCATGATATTTGCAATTGAGTTAGCTGAATTCCAGCGGTGATGATGGCAGTCAAAGAGATCAGATCCCTTCTTCTTCGAATTTTGAGGTTGGAAATGTGTTTAAATTTTACTCACAAGACATCACTTCCTGATCTCCCACTCCTCCACAACCATCTGAAGAATCCTGTCAGTGACACCAAGTTTGTTGCAGGAATTAGTTCTCACTTCCTCATAAACAATCTTAATGAGACAATAATCCCCTCAGAGCGATTTTTTTATTCTCGCAAGATGTGAGAGTACTGATACATGCAAGGCACACACCAGTAGTCTCTGAAGTTTGAACGTCTTCTTCTAAAAGGGAAAAAGGGTTTGATACAAAATGGTTACATCGGGGTTGATACATGATGGCTGAACAAAGGTTTTTTAGATAATGATGGAGTCTGCTTGTTTCAATTGTTTACTTTCACATAGTTTATGGTTACCCCAAATGTGTGCTATCGCTGGGCTTGCATGAAGCCTTGATTTGCTAGGTACTTAGAGCGCTGTTTCTTGTCATGCAAGACAATAGAGGGGGGCTGCAACAGTGGTCTCACGATACACAGTGTAAATCCCAGGAAAATGCCTCAATAGAGGAATTTCCACTACAAAAGTCAACCACCAACTTTCCCTCTGTGTTCCTATCCTGGACACCAAACCTGCCTGTCACTTCTTTATCACTTCAATTGCCTGCACCAACATGTCAATTGAAGTCTGCCCCAATTACCACTCTGTCATCTCTAGGGATATTCTGCATCACATCTTTGAACTCAATCCAGATATTCTTCTCCTCAAACTCACTTCTCACCTGTGGCGCATAGCCGTGAACAATATTGAGCATCACATCTTCAATTTCCAGTTTCCAGTAACAAACCCCTCCTTCACAATAACTTCTACTCAATCATTCTTACTTTCAATGCCATGTTATTACAACCTCAAACATGCTGTTAAGTTTCTCGCCTTTTGACCTTTCCACCAGTTAAAGTCCCTACTCTCAGTCCCTTTCCTCTTTTCTCTTTGCTTCCGAACACGCCTTCCTCCACTCCTTCTTTGACTCATACGAGCCAAATTTCCACTGGTAACGGCACCAACGGTGGTTGGTGTCAACTTGATCGGTCTGGTATGAGATTCGTAGGTTCGATTTATTTTAGGCACATGTGTTATGAACGCATGTGTTGGAACCGGCTAACAGAGACACTGGCTTGTGCCTTACTGAAGCTGCATTCTGTGCAACCATATTGACCACTAGATGGCGCGCTCTTCATTACTAAAAGCCGCACAAATGCTGTCTGGACTGAAATGCTTGCATGACAAAAGTAACAGGAAAACCTGATTTGCTTATGGAAGCAAGTATTTACTTACGAAAATACATTTCTTGACAACTGATTCTGAATTCTTTTTCATATAAATATTTTAATAAAGTGCTGCTGAATTTCTTTTTCCACACAGTTAGATTAATTTAAAAAAACGGACACAAATAGTTTGTGAGATCATTGAACCTGTCATGGTTTTTTGCAAGTACCTGACACAAATGCAAAACACTCTGAGTAGGTAAGGCGTTTAAAGGAGTTTATTGACAAAGAAATAAATGAATGAATATGCTGGGTCTGCGTTGTTTCTCGAGTTGCGGGAGTCTCAGGAATGTAGAGATGATGCTGATCCGCAAGGAAGGGATGAATGGAATCCGGGAGAATGAGTCTGTGTAGACTCTACACAGACTCATTCATCCCCCTCTGAGCTACCTCTACACTGTAGAAGAAGAAGAAGAAGTCTAGAAGAAGACTGATACTCAGAGATCTCACCACAAAAGCAGAGGATTGGGACTCGCCTCTCCCCAAAGACATGGAGATTGAGTGGACCAGATGGAAACAGTCATTCAAAGACCTAGAGGGGCTCCACCTGCCACGCTCTTATATGTCCCTCTCCACCACAGATGCGCTAAGAAGAGAACTTTGTCTCTTTGCAGATGCATCAGTCAAAGGAATTGCAGCAGTAGCTTACAATCCACCAAGAACAGACTGAGGTTGGGTTTGTCTTTGGGAAGGCTAAGTTGGCCCCCCAGCCTGGCCTAACTATCCCAAGACTTGAGCTCTGTGCATCTGTGCTTGCTGTTGAGATCACTGAGATGATTGTCACAGAGATGGACACAACATTCAATAACATCACCTACTACACAGACAGCAAGGTATTGGGATATATCCGCAACCAGTAAAGGAGATTTTATGTGTATTTACATAATAGGGTCCAGCGAATCTGCTAGTCATCTTGTCCCAGCCAGTGGAAGTATGTCCCAACACACCTCAGTCCAGCTGACATTGGGTCAAGGATCGTGGCATCAGCTCTCCTTGGCAGTATAGTATGACTCAAAGGACCACCATTTCTCCGTGATGCATCTTTGTACCCATCCGAGCTTCAGGAGACTTACGATCTTATTGATCCCAACATTGATTCTGAAGTTCGTCCCCAGGTGAGGACAAGCTTCACACATGTTATCAGAGATGCGGTACACCCACAATGCTTTGAACGCTTCTCCAAGTTCAGCACTCATGTACAAGCCATGGCATACCTTATCCACATAGCTTGCTCCTTCACCCACTCCATCCAGAAGGAATGTCAGGGATGGCATATTATTCGTCCCACAGAGGAAGAGCTACTAAGAGCCAAAGTGTGCATTGTAAAGCATGTCCAGAATGAGTGCTATGCAAAAGAGCTCAAGTGCATTGACTCAGGATGCAATACCCTATCGTACAGCAGCTTGCGGAAATTGCACCCCACCATAGACCAAGACCGACTTCTTAGAGTAGGAGGCCGGATTGGACAGTCAAATTTAAGCACGAACGAGACTCATCCTATCATCTCGCGACCCTGCTTGTGTCTCACTATCACGAAGCAGTGAAACACCAAGGAAGACATTTGACCGAAGGCGTCATTCGAGCTGCAGGGTTCTGGCTGGTGGTAGCCAAACGCTGTATCAGAAGTCTGCTTCAAAGATGTATCACTTGTAGAAGACTGAGGGGAAAGACTGAACATCAGCAGATGGCAGCCTTGCCAGCAGAACGGCTACAAGCAGCACCTCCCTTTACCTATGAAGACGTCAAT
>CAAKHD010012018.1:0-15000 GCA_901007705.1 Fistularia tabacaria
CATATATACATATATACATATATATATATATATATATATATATACATATATACATATATACATATACATATATATATATATATACATATATATATATATATATATATATATATATATATATATATATATATATATATATATATATATATATATATATATATATATATATATATATATATATATATATATATATACATATATATATATATATATATATATATATATATATATATATATATATATATATATATATATATATATATATATATATATATATATATATATATATATATATATATATATATATATATATATATATATATATATATATATACATATATATATATATATATACATATATATATATATATATACATATATATATATACATATACATATATATATATATATATATATATATATATATATATATATATACATATACATATATATATATATATATATATATATTTGTTTATTTTTTTAACCTTTGTCCCTTTCACTATTGTTATTTTTATTGTTTCTTTTAAATCTGTATTTTGTACATATATATAGGTCTGTACGATGTTCTTGAGTATCAAGTAAGGTGCATTAAATGAAATGTATCATTAATATAATTATTATTGCTACAGCCTTCATCTTTGGTCAGATGTGGGTCGCACTGGAAAATGAGTTCCTTTTACAGAGTGTGCTAGTTTCAGAGAAGGGATGAGGATTCCTGATCAAGAAGGATCTCAGAATGGATACTCCAGTCCACGGCATGTATTCCAGCAGGATATTGGCTGATACTAGCAAAGAGATGCTAATTTCCTAACTTACAAATATCCCCTTCAGAGAGTGCTGAGACATTATATCTCATGAATGGGGTCAGCCATTTATTTTGCGCAACAGTGACAGTCATTTGTGGCTGGCTAATCCTAAAGGGGACTCGCATTCTGCATTCTGTCAGACATAGCCTCAGCCCCCTGATTGCAATCTTGAACTAGGCAATGGGAGTTTGCAAGGTTTTGCAATTTCCCTTGGTCACCAAACCTCTACTTATAGTGATCTGGAAGGTACCAAAGCATTCTTCATTGCAGCGGATGGGTGACTTTCTTGTCAGTCATTGTATAACACATTTCCAATGCAATATTGGTAATGTGGGAAAAATTTTAAGTGTTTAAAATCCACAGCTTAGGTAGAAATTGACACTCCTAAATTAACAAGGGGTGAACTTCTGGGTGAAACTTTAAAATCTCCTCTTATCACCGGTCAAAATCGCAATTGGAAAGTGATGACACACGTTCTCATTATTCTCGTGCTTGATGTGTTGTTGTTTTTTTTTTTCACCCAACACTGTATCTTGCAGCTATTACATTCTAACTGCACTAGTGTGAGAATATCATCTAAAGCTGCACTCGTGTTAGAAATCTCTGACTGGCAGCCACACTGGCTACTTTCACAATTCGAGATGAAGATGTCTGATGAAAGTTTGGAGAGCTAGAGACTTTCACCTAGTTCTCTGACTTCCGTCACATTTGACTCCCCGGTCTGTGCCGCTTCAATTTGAAAGGCCCTTCACTTCGCTCTACAGCAGGGGATTGTCTCACACTCTTCAATATGGAACACCTGTCAACACACCTATTTCAAAGTGGACCCACAATGGCTACTTTCACCTCCAAATGAGGTAGAGAGCGGCTGCAATTTCTCCCCGAGTTCTCCGTGCGTAAACGTCCCAGCAGCCCAAATCACTACACATCGGCTCTAATGGCGGCGTCTTAACTGTAGAGAAATCAAATAAGCAAAGGGCTTATTAAATTCTCTCACTTGCCCATTTTGAATTAATCATTCAATGTCCATTTGTCTGTGTGCCTCATTAATATGATAGGATCCCATGGGTAGCAAACTGTAGCACTAAACTGCATGACTCATTGGCAGACATGGAGTAGAGGGCAGAGGTCCTTGCACTCGAGTACAAAGCGAAGGGAAGCTACGACAAGACTTTAAAATGGTATGGGCTTAATTTACATGTCACAAAATGATTAAATGGACAAAGAGCAGAGGGATGTGTATGTTAATATTAATAGGCGTGTTAAGTCATGAGGTCAACTAATCATGAAGATGACAGATTTTCAAAGAAAACTTATCATTAGCTAGTAGACTAAAGGTCACAAAGTTCTGTAAAATCTATTGGCTTTTGTGCTTATTTTAAATTTGTTTTTATTATTAAGCAGTTGCCCATTCTAGACCCCTTTTCATTACTTTTTCGAAGACAAAATCAAAAAGCAATGAAAATCAGATTTCCAAGGGTTTCAATACACAAACCTAATGCAAGCAGTAGTTTTACTCCGAATTAAACAGACGATTCCCCACTGACCTTTCTGCCAGTGTTATAATGCTGTGATATTCTTTTAGCGTAATGGAAGACTTGTGCAAAAGCAAGGGCACACTGACCTGCGGCTCTCTCCAGAGGCAGCCGGCAGTTCGGCTGCTGTCGGTATCCTTAGTTTTCCCAAAGGGACAACACGGGAGATTTTAAGCAGGACGCGGAAAACTACACCGACAGCAGACAGTTCAGGAAGCCGAGGAGCGCCGCATCATACAGCGCTGTGCCAATGGGCTTAGTCACAGACATATGTAAATGCTCACTCACCCGTAGTCACACTCTCGCTATTCAGCAGAAAAACAGACGTGCAAACAAGACACTTAAACCCAGCGACAGATACATGAGACATGCACAAACTCTTGCATTTTCACACTGCTGTTTACAAGAACCTTCATGGAGTTGGAGCTTTTTTTTTTTTTTTCCCTCATGTAATATCTACACGTAGAATTTTGTTCTCTCTTTATTAGTAGTAGTACTATTACTATTGGTAGTTTGTGATGATAACCCTTGTCAATTAAAAAAAGAAGTGGAAAGAAGGTAGATTTACTGGTAGGTAAATAAACGGTAAACCTGGTTTTTACACAGTGTAAAATGTCAAAGAGCTTTTCGTTTGACACCCGTGACTTTAAAAGTGCTCGGGCTCGTGCTATGCTAAGGGAAAGAATTGATTTTTTTTTAAATGGCATTGGCGTTGATAGAAAATAAATAAATATCAATATAGAGAAAAAGAAAAAAAATGTCTTGAATACATTTGGTTGGTAGGGATTTCTCTCTACACAAATTATTGTGTAGTCATTATGCCTAACCTTGATGGGAAATCACCCTTTTTCATCCAAAAAAATAGCTTCCTGCACAGGGAATGGCTTGTCCCATTTGTGCTTGATAGCAATGAATTGTAGTTTAATCACGTGCAAAACAACACAACAGTGTTCCAACTCACTAAAGGTCAGCATCGTAAACTGAAAAGCTCATATTGGTTAACACTTACATTAAACATGTCAGCAGAATACTGTCACTCTGGTCATCGGAAGTGGAAGAGCAAATGTTATAAAAGAGAGTAACAAACTGCAGTGGACATTATCTAAGCCATGTGGCAGAAGTTGCTATGACAACACATGAATTATAGAGGGTTTGAAGGTATGGTGTGACAAAAATCCTGGAATACATTGTCACTTCACATTCATGGAGACTTTTTTTTTCCCGTATTGTGTCATGTTGCTTTGGTTTGCTCGTTTGTTATTTGTGTTTCTTGAAAGAAAAGGCAAAGGTAAGAAATATTTCCTATTTATCTGAGCGACTATTTGAGGCAGAGAACAAAGGGAATTAATGTGGAAATGCTGGCAGTCACTTTGATGTTACACTTCGATAAAATGTTTAGATGTTAACAGTAACACAGTAAATGTACTATCACCCTGCTGTTGGGGAACAGACTATACAGTAACAATGCAATTTGCACAAAATCCGCTTAACCAGCTCCTCTGGGTTTGCATTGTATTTTCCTGGCTAAAATGCCATGTTCCACATAGATCTTTTGTCTTCTTCACTTAGAATAACTTTTTTGGGATTGTTACAGTGAAACCCTGTGCCAAACAAGCATTCCTCTCAAACACCTTTGAATTGGAAAACACACAGGCAGGTGGTAAACAACACATTAGAGAAATTTGAACTTTGTTTTTCTGTGAGTCGATAGTGAAACGCTTGAGTTCTTCTTCTGGTCTGGACTTCAATGTTTTTTTTTTTGGAGAGGGGGTGGTTTTGTTTTGTTTTTCTGAGTTTGCGACACAACTGCAAAAGAGACTTTGTTTTGCTTTGTTTGGATAGTAGTAAAAAAAAAAACACTCTGCTCACACACACTTCATACAGTGTAGTAAACATCATATTTAGTGAAGAAATCTATGTGTTTACATGGAGACAACAGCTCCATCATCAGATCTCAAATGCCGCTCTAAATCAGTGTGTGACCAAGTTCTGTAACCACTTAACCACATGTCTAAAGTATTTTTTGGTTTCTTTGTTTGTTTTTTCCAACATCATGTTATCATGTCACTGCTCGCACATTTAGCCTTCTTCCAAAATGTTCTAAGGACCAAAACAATGCAATGTTGTAGCATCCTGGTCAAGGATAACATGGAACTGGAGATAAAACAACAACTCAACAAAGTAAAATAGCTGACCACTTATGACTTGTTGCTGTACTAAATAACTGTCTTTTCCAGACATCTGTCATCAATAGAATGGAAAGTATGTTCAGTGACGTGCGCTGAGGCTGGTGGCTGGCGAGGAACTGATTTACAATACTGAAAATGAATTCAACAGAGTAGCATAAATTCGCCATTCACCAACTGGCAACTCGCTGCCTCAGCTGAGCTGCTGTGCTCACTTAGCGTCTGGCCAACGTATTTGAACAGGAAAATAAGCGAGCGCAAGGTCGCTGCCTCAGCTCATCGCTTGCGCAATCGGAGAGCGCTTGTCGCTGCCGGGCTCACTTAGCGTCTTTCCTCCGTATTTGAACAGGGAAATACACAAATTCAGCGATATTGACAATAAAAACATTGGAATGATTGGAAACATGAAATAATAACATTTCTATCACAGTTCAGTGGACAAACACATTTACACATTTATTTTTTAGCATTATTATTTTTTTTATGATGACCGCACATCACTGAGTATGTTGGCACCTTTTTCGGTTTAAATTAAAAAAAATATATGAAAATATTATTTATATATCGGGCATATAAGTGAGATGGGATCACAAAGGGTCTCTGAAAGCTCATTCCAATGCCAGGTGGAAACTCACAATTTTCACTTTTTTTTTTCTCCTCGATCACCAAGCGAAAAATAAATAAATTGATGTTGTTGTTTGTTTTTTTTTAAATAAATGAATAAAAATAGCAGGTGCACAGAAAGTCCTTGTCTCGCTGGTCCTCTGCTTGAACAGCTGCTTTCTAGGTCAACTGCTGTCACAAATGACACAAACACCCAAGCTCAGTACTATTTCCAACGCTAGCAATTATAAGCTGAACATTTTTTATTTATAATTATCAAATGAAAGGATGCCAAAATGTAATTAAATCTGCTTATTCAATCATCTCACAAAATATTGTCTGTGTTTTTTTTCAATAACTTTTATGGCAAATAAATGCACACAATAAACGGCACAGACGCAAAGACATGCATACATGAATAAATATTCTAAGACATGATTATAAAGTTGTATTGCGAACCCGCCCACGTGTCAGAATTATACTGGCCAGATTTTTCTGTGGAAACTTGTAAAGGAGTCCATTAACGACACTGCCAGTTTCAATCTATGTCCAGCTTTTTCAATACGGAAATTGTAGCCCTCAGTGAAATGGCTTGATTACTTGTTAAATTAGACCTTTTCCATATACTTTACCGCTGAACAACACTACCAGACCCAAATCATCGATTACAAGCTCACATATGCTGACATTCGTGTTACCGTACTTGTTTTTAGATTTAGGAGTTAGTAAATATCGCCGATCTCCAGAAGCTGCTGCAAAGTTCAGCTGAGCGTAATGTTGGTGTCTTCGCGGGTCCATGTGGATGAAGGTTGCAAATGACAACCCGCAAACTTGCTTGAGAACGAAACATTGGGCATATGTATCGCTCAGGATGTTGTAAAGCCCTTCCAGTGGCACTTGCTTTTTTACCATTTTAAAGTTATGAGAAGGGAGTTGGGAAGTCTTTGAAGTGATGATGGAGGAGCTGGAACTTCCATGAGAAAGAGTCACACACTATGAACGTGCACGGCTGACATACACAGTCGAATTTAATTGAAAACGATTAGTTCTTTGTGGGTTATGTTGAGCTAAGGCTAAAAATATCCTGAAAAGTTACCAGCTAAAATTCACTGAACACATGGGAGACAGGTGGAATATAAAAACTGTACTTTGTAGTATCCCTGAAAAGGGCTTAACAACACTCGTGACACCCCTTTAAATGAATAATTCAGAAAATCAACTGTTTTTCAACTTTTAATGGCTTAACAAATAAATGTTTTAATTTGATTTGGTTTTTTTTTTTGTTTTTTTTTCCATCAGTCAGTTGAAAGAAATATTTCAAGAAGTTAAAAGCAGTTTCAGTTCTGATTGGAAATAACCTACTCCTCAGAGAGGGGAAAAAAAAAAAAAAAATCCAAATTGATGTATGTGTTTAGACTTGTGCTCTTGCAGGCGCACACACCAGATTTATTGTGTTGCATGGGGCTGTAAATTTTAAGCATAAATGTGTACGTCAATATTGCAGGTTATCCTGTACGTAAAAGCTGTTGTTGTTGTCCGTCATATTTCATTCTGACTCAACTGCACTGCAATCGCAATATGATCATTTTATCAGCCTCAGAAAAAGCTGCTGCAGGACTCCATTAATGTGCCGCAGGTTGTCCATTGTAAGATGTCAGAAACTATGAAAAGGCTACCACAGCATCTGTGCAGAACTGTCGGAAATGCGAAATTATATCTAAACCAAGCTACGCCTTGCTTTCATCGTGCCACCGCTATGGACATTCAAAAGAGTAATTTAGTTTGTTTTTTAGTTTTTTACAATTCATTTTAAATGTGGGTTTTGAAGACCAAACACTTGGCATGTCATAAGATGCCATATTAATATATTTATGAGAGAAGTGTCGCAGACAAACACTGCTGAGAGTCCCAACAGGCTCTTCAAGTGATTTGGTGGCCAGCAAATATGAGTAATACAAGTGTGAGGTCCCGATTCCTGCTGCCATTTAGTCATGTTTAATTCAGGAGAAGCATCCTTTATTTATTTGCTCCTTCATATTTTTCACCAAATTTTTCCCAACTGACCTGTATGCCATCTTTTCCCTGCCTGTTTCTCTTTATCTCTAACACACATTGCTAAGACACACACAATCTTGTCTTTGCAATGTCTCTCCTCTTCTTACCAGCTCCCTTTCTCTTTCAATAGAGATTGCTGTCTAAAAGCAATGAGGCCTGACTGAGATGTCTTGGGAAATCAAAGCGACTCCCCTCACTCTGGACCAATATCAGCCTCCATGAAAACACACAAGGAAAACACCGAATTGTGAAAACCATTGCAAGCAATCAGTAGTTACAGTTCACTGATGGGGGGTATTTGAGACCTGCAGATTTCCCCTCTGAATCAAAATAGACAGATCAAGATGGGGCAGCCTGGCAGAAGTCTTGCAAAACAAAAAGCGGAAAAGGGGGCAAAACGATCCTATGCACAAGAAAGAAAAGTTTGTTCGAACGAGGCGCAGAGCAAGTGGTGGTGCACGACTGACATGCGCAAGTTCCAGAAGTAAGATTTGAACGGGAAAAGAAAATCAGCCACTCATTGTTTTTATTGGGATACAGCAGAACTTTCAGAGAGAGCCTGGAGTGTCTCTTCCCGCTCTAATCAGTACAGAATAAGAGCTTCCCAGCCAAGACTAATATTCATTTTCAGAGCATCGCTCTGAAAGCAGCTAAAAAATGTCCGTGCACTGAGCTCAGATACTATGTAGCAAGAAACATTTGCTCTGAATATGGATGAAAATACTGCAATAAAACGTTCAAGCAACGCAATGTGGAAACGCTGCTCACTAACTCACCTTTTTATTCTAAATATACTGTATGTATTGTCTTTATTATACTATTGATTCAAAACAACATTTAGTCGAAGACCATTAATTTATTTATTCATTTAATAAATAATTCTACAGCAGAATTTTCACGTTGATCTTCAATAGGATATTGTTCCGCAATATCTCTTTGTTCTTCAAGCTGAAACACTACAGTATTGACGCCACAGTGGGACATCGTCGTGTCAAGGCACTGCAGCTGCACCAGAGAGCAACGAAACTTGGGATTACTGAATGATTCCCTTCACCTACCAGCATCTGTCAAGTAGAACAATGCATTGAATGTGTTCTATGATGGAGCGATGTGAAGGAGCTTCAGTCCAGAAAAAGACACTGGTGGTTTTACACTTATAAATGCCACGATCGCGACCTTATTTTGCCTTTCCTCCGACTGTCATCTACACCAGCTCCCCATCCGGTCATAGACCATTGAACATATAACGTGCCATCTGATAATGGGCGGTGGGGGTAAGCCATAAAGCCCTCCAATTGAGAGTGGACTTAACTGTGAACCATTCTTGTGTTCATTAGAGATGGTGACATAAATGATCATATCTACTCTAAAACTCAATTTCATATATTGTCATATTTAGTCAAATAGTAGCTTAAAAATGCTATAAATCTAGGTGACTATGGATTTCTTAACAGTTTCTAAACTTGACATGATGCATGCGAGTTGAAGGAGCTACGTATGTGCAGCTAGCATTCCGGTCAGTTTTCAGATTGCCCTGGAATGAAGATGATCCAATGATTTCAAGACCAATCCAGAACTCTAACCTGGAAAGCTTGGCAGACTGGTTATTAGAACGGGCAATTAATATGGCTTAGATAGATAGCACAAAATAGCACAAAAAATGTTTACATTTTTTGTGCTATCTATTTGTAAATGTGTATGTATATATGTGTATATTGTGTATATATGTGTATATATATTTATGTAGGTATGGGTATGTGTGTAAAAATGTATGTATATGTGTGTGTGGAATGTATGGTGACTTATGTGAATATGTGTTTGCACTGTCATATGTGTGTATTTATCTATCCTGTTTTTTTTTGGGTTTTTTTCTTCTCCTCTAATGTTGCTGCTGCAACACCCGAATTTCCCCTATGGGAATCAATAAAGTATTATCTTATCTTATCTTACTTCTGCTGAATGAACTTCAATGATGAATACTTATAGGTATAAAACCACAGTAACTCATTTTTTTGAGGAATCTTTGAAGACGTGTGTATCCCTGATATCAATATGTTTAGATTTGGGAAAATACGACATTTGGTTATGACAGAACTTCGGGTGGCCGGTAAATTCCTTGCATTTACTGCAATGTGAGATTTTTTTGTTTCTTTGTTTCTACCTCTGAATAAAAAAAAAAAAAAAAAGAAAGAAAAAAAATATTGTTCTTAAATCAACGCATGTTACAAGATTTAAAGTAGAATTAATATGAGCTTTGACACCTTGCTACTACTTTCAAAGACCGGTCTTTGCAGTCTGCTCTTCATTTTCTAGCAACTGAAGGTCCAATAAAAGGTTGCTGAGCACCAGTCTTACAGGATGTTTGATCATTTCTATTTTTAATAAGAGTGTTGGTGTTAAAACAACATCCACAGGATTCCATTTTTGATGCAAAGAACCAAATCTAAATATAAATCATAGGAAATGTATAAGGGAGCTAAACAGTAATGTATTGAACTAATTGAGGCGGACCGTAAAAACAATACAATATAGGACTATCGATTCCCCTCATTGGACTCAACTTTGGGCTTACTTGTGTCCATAGAATAAAAGAAAGAGTATATCCTACTCTGTTTAAGTACCCCACATCCGACACCTACATCCAAGTGCACTATTAATTATTAACATTGGCAGTCATTAGCATTACTTTTCTTTCATAATGCATGTGTTACAATATATTGTCCTATGTTTATAGTCTTCATGTTCTGCGATTTTTTTTCTTTCTATCCCAAGCAGTTGAGGCAGATGGGCTGATATCCTAAGGCCAATTTTCCACAAGATTTCTTCCTGTCCTTTGTTTGGCACTGTTACTAAGTGATAGTTCATGGAGGGGTTATTGAGTTGGTGGAAATAACATTAAGTATCCATCGCAGACCTTCATTATATGATAAGTGCCAGTGAACCAGGCCTTGTTTGCTACGTGCTGCCCGAAGCTACATGGGCAAGAATGGCAAACTGAAAATTTTGACTTCAATTTTGGGTCGGTCTCTGCAACATCCAGGTTTGATCGGCATTTCATGCAATGTCCAAACACACCCTGGTGCTGAGTTTCCAGCCTGCGATCTCAATTCATGTTGAGAGAGCTGTGAAAAAAAGTTGTGAAAAAGCCTGGATGAAGTACAAACAAACAAGTGCCTGTCTCTCATAATATGAATGACATCTCTAATCTAAGAACAAGCTAATAAAAAAGACGGACCTGTCTGTGACTGGGTCCATTACTGACATATAACACCAACCCAAGAGACTGAAAGATCATCATCCTCCATCTAAAAGCGAATCTAAACGGTCTGAGATTTCAATATGACATTTCAGAGAATTGAGTTTATGGGGTATCAGCAGAAATTTTGCCAACTGACAGGTAAGAGTAGTGAAGAGCAGAAAGGGGCCGTTGCTGATATTTGTCCTGGTAGAACAGTATTCTGACATTGATTTTCCAGCAGGAATATCATTCCACTCTCTCAAGGCAGGATATGGACTGGAGTCTACCTTCCCCCCAGCAAGATCATTCTAATTCATAACTCCTTCTAAATGAGTTATTGACTCAGAGAAGCTTCCCTGGCCTTCTCAATCAGAGACTTTTACTTACTTTATATACAGTGTTAGTATCCGGATACCTGGCAGCCAGGAAAAATGAGACGTCAGTCAGACTCAAAACAAACATTGGTCTTCAAAGAACAGAACGTCCACATCTCATCTATTAGGGATGGGTAGGTTTGCCAGGAAATATTCCTTTGCAAAATTCTATTGGGTATAATATTCATTCACTCATTCATTCATTCATTCATCCCCTGTACGCCTCATCCTTACGGTTGTGAGGGTCAGATGTCACGGAGCGAGAGGCAGGGTTCACCCTGGATTGGTGGCCAGGCGATCACAGGGCTTGTATAATACCTATACTGATATTAAATTTAATATTATTCCTTTTTTTGTATCTTTGCGATAGCTTTTCCGTCTGAACCTTACACATCACCGCATTTTTTTCCCAAATAAATGGCAAAACATATACAACATTATTGTTTGCCAGAGTCATTGACATGCAAGTAAATTTCATCATCGCTCTGACGGTTAAAAATGGGGTCAAGAATACAAACAAAACCATTCAAATTGTTGAATTGATTCAATTAAATGACTTTGTAATATATTCTGCCAACGCACTGAAGAGAAATATCGGACAGGGGGTCACAGTGGGTGCAACAAAGGGTTTTTTTTTTTGTTTTTTTTTTTTTCGATAAATGCTCGATGTCTCGCTCGCACTAGACCCCGGGTTCACGGTGAAACACACCGTCAAAATCTAAGTCGAGTCCGCGCCACTGCACAGCCTGAATGAAACCTGAAGATAGCTCGCTAACAGGGCCCGGGTAAATCTCATAATTAACAGTGACGGATGTGTAGGACAAGCCTCAAGGATAGAAAAGTCAGAACAGAGAGTGTGTATGAGACTTCCTGGATAGTATTACGATCACACTGACGCAGGGATCGGATCTGTTCTCCGATGTCCTGGGTGCGTTTGAGAGGGACGCCACAGTAGGTCACCTCCAGCTCCACTTAAGTCAGCATCTGAGATCCACAGAATCATATCCATGACCATCTTCGTGGATTTATTTGACCAAACCTAGTCAAGCAGAGGTTTTCCGTTCGGAGCCGCCGAGCGGATGCCGGGAATAATCTTTCAAACTAATTATTTCAAGCAGCGTTTTAAACGTCTTCGCACACGGCAGTACCTTTGAGGAGGAGAGGCGCGGGGCATCATGCCTCTCACAGCAGCGAGGCAGCGAGAGAGAGAGAGAGGCAGAGCTCCCAAAGCCAGCGATATCAGAAAAAAACACACACTGTGCATGAAGGCTTAGCACCTCGCCACCAGCTCACCAGCTTCCACTGTCTTTTGTGCCCCTCAAATGTGAAATGATATATATTTTATCCATGTAACTGATTTTTCCAGCCAGAGATAGTTTTACATTTCTATAAACTAGCTATGAGTGAAATATGAATATTTTAAGCAGCTTAGCACTGATTTAAATATATTTACCAGCAGTGTGTTGGCTGTGGGCCAGTGGCGCAGTGTAATGCTCACAAAGCCCCAACTGCTAAACTCAATTTAAGGAAGCTGATAATTCAGACTAACAGAGCTAAGTCATTAAAGTACAATATTTAATTTTTCCCCTTGCAATTTAAACACTGCCATGAGAAAGAGATGAATAAACATGGATAGACCTGAGAGAATATGCCAGAAAATCAGCACTGGCCCATCGGGATGTCTCATTCTTATAGATACCCTGTGTCAGTGAACATTTGATTATTATATATGTACAGCAATAACCGTGTTTATTTGAACGCTGTGAGACTCACAGTGGAGGATTAGTGGATCGGTGGAGCTGAAACTGAGGTTTCCCATTTTACTTTGTTTCATATGGATGGTGTGAAGTTTAAAAGTAAAAGGTCAATCAAGTAATGGGTAACAGTCTTAAGCTAATTCTCTTTTTAATCGATATGTCTGCATGATATGCACATTTAAAATGTAAACTCACTGAGGCAGAAAAAAAATATACACATTCCATAGGTAGCTAAATTAAAAGTACTAATTGCAATTACAGTTTTACTAATTATTTTATAACCCAATTAAGAGTGGAGCATTTTTACTCCAGTCATTGTAGAGCTTATTTCAATACATGATACTCTTGAATAGTCAACAACAACTGGTGTCTATTTAATGTCAGGTTACATGTTGTCAAAAAAGGAAAACAAGGATATTGAAACACTACCCTGATCTATCAAACTCCAGTGATGGATGAAAAAGGAGAGTTTATTAGCATGAAGACGGTATGAGAATGACAATTACATGTAATAACGCATTAGAAAAAAAATGGTAACTTTTCTTTTGAGGTTGCCTTCAAGTGATATTATCTTATCTTAGTTTCATAATTTCCCTCCGACGTGTTGAAACTGAGCTTACAGCAGAGTGATTTTAAAATCTTAACCAGGTAGGAGTTATGAAATTAAGTTTCAAATAGAATAAGCACAACACGAACAAGCTGCATCGGCTTTAATTGCAAAAAAGGAGAAATGTTAAACTGCACTTTAATCAGGCTGGCAAACAACAAGCAATGAGCAACCTTTCGCCTTATAAAGAGGAGCACTGCAATCTACATCTGTTTAAATAAGGTCCATAAAGCTGGACTCCTCGGAAGCAGATAATCATAAATTGAAGGAACAAGTGGAGGGGAAGTGCTGCCACAGTGGAACGTGCACTCTGCTGCCAAGGGCATAAAAAGAGTCACAGACACATCATATGCTTGAGTTATCCTCAATGAAGGATGATACAATGAATGTTAGCATTCTGCGAAACCGCCCAACTTATTTCCGACTCGGAAAACCTGCCCACCGGCTGCAAACAGTTTCCCAAAGGCTAAATAAATATATTCTCGCCACTTCTCGCATTAAGCTCTCTGTAATTCCCCCCCATCATGTATTTTGTCTGACAAGCAGTTCATGCACTGTGTCCACCCGGCCTTTTTCGCAGGAGGAAACAGTTCTGTCACTGTTCACATAGCTGTGAAATATCATGGACCATCAACGACGAGAATGGCTATAGTAGCGCCATCAAGTTCCTGCTTGACAGAATATTTGTGTGAATTTATTGAAAGCCAGCAATCACTAAGTACTCCTAGGATATCTATCTATTTTACAAGAAGGACAAAAAAAGGATTTTTTCCCTCTGCATTAAAGTATTACTATTTGGATTCAGCATCCCTATTGGCATTTTTCAAATTCCGTCTCTGTTCGCTATGATTTCAAGACTTTCATACATACAGTTTCCCTGTTACTTAAAACGTAATAATTAGGTAATAAACCCAAATAAGAGTTAAAAATGAGTGGAAAAATAACAAAAATAGATGAATTAAATAAAGTGAAGGACAAACAATATATTCAATTAAATTGATTAATTCATTCATTAATTTGTAGCGTTTCCTGCACCTTATAGACATGGTCAGTTGTTTCTAGGTCATGAGTAATTATCAGATATTTAGGTTTTCTGGGAACTGTTGATTTAAATGATCTTTTTGAATGTTTATCCTCTTCTCTCTCCAGTTAAGGGTCTTTCTGTTTCCGCACATGAAATTTAACTCAAAGAAACAGATGGTCAGTCAGTTGTATCCTTTGAATTTGCACTCCACAGAGACAGAAATTCATTTTGGTCACTCCATGAATTATACTGCCGGAGTTGGCAGGACAGATTGTCAACTCGGCACAAAAGATATCACAGGGTAAACAGAAACCTAGAACTGATGCATTTAATATTTTGTTGGCAGGGGGATAAAACCCATTACCAGTGATAATTTGTTACAAAGAACCTCTAGGTATCATAGCCCAGTAAAACAGTGATCTATGAGGTCTATGTATAGACATGACCATTTTCAGATCTTACAACCCTGCGAGCAGAAAGACAACATTATCTCTGACTTCGAAACCATTAGCTTCTGTTGCCAAATGATTCGGCGTATTGAAGTGTTGACGGGGGAGGGGTGGCCTACAAGAACCAAAAGACATACCGGCGTTAAAGTTGGCTTTTCCACAGTTCTACTCAGCAGTTGAAAACACCGGCTTACAAAACAAGCCATTTTGTTCAACAAGTAGCGCTGATTAAATAAAGATATTTAAAAAGTTCAGATCGGCTTTGAGAGAAACATTCCTGATGCGCAAACAATCCTCCAGACAGTAATCATAATAATTACCAATATAAAAGATAATCATCCTCAGGTAAAGAAAACAAAATTA
>CAAKHD010012018.1:20000-24071 GCA_901007705.1 Fistularia tabacaria
ATGAGTCCGTATAGATGTAGGAATGATGTATTTGAAGGATGACTATGTGGCTCAATATGCTATGATGCATCATCCATACTTTTATTGTCTTTATTTTTTCCAATCACACAGAGTTACCCAGGCAACGCTGTTACACACTGAATGAAACACTTCGCACCAAGGGTACTTTTATTCATGCTTTTATCACCACAGTTCCACGCCATATTGATAAATGGCAATGATTGGGTAAAAAAACATACCACCATGTCACTGTTACACGCTCTAGTCTTGAGCAAACTGTCCGAAAACAAATTATGTGCATCCTAAGTCTTGATTGTGGGTGCATGGTTAAACTCAACATATCAGTTTGTCAAAGTGTATAAATTGCGTTAGACTTTAAACATATCCTGCAGATGATAACCGGTTTGTGACCTCAAACCGCTGTTTTTGTCCATCAGAAACAGGGGGGCGCGACTATGTAAAATAACTTAACTAGCTTATCCACTGAGCAATGCTGTCATCATCAACTTCCGTTTCAAATATAATAGAGTCCTGTAAAATGGATCATGGTGCAATATTGACTGTCTAAGCACCCTCTGTTTTCTCGAAATCACATTTGCAAATCATAAGTCAAGCGGGGGTGGGAGACAAATGATTGAGCACCTGCACAATAATGTCAACTTTACAACTGAGCAATTGACAGACCAGACTCTCTGAGAGAAGGGGGAGAGTTTTGCATCCAACGTCTACCTGCAACATATAGCGATCGAACTCATTAAACTGTGACCTTCATAAAAAACCCGACCATCAGCCAACGCAATGCATTCCATCTTGGCCCTGCAGGGATCGCAGAGGCCTAAAACTCCAGTCTAAATCAATGGATTTATAAATCTCTCTTGCAAAGAAGAAAATCTAACACTCAACCAGATTTCCACCATTATTTGATACAAGAAAAAGACTTGCCATCTAATTTGAGCCAGCTCTTGGCAGAAATTCCTCTTATTCCTAGGATTTGACCTTTTGCACAACTTTACAATTATACCTCTCCCATCTGTAATTTGACATTGAAAATATCCAGGACATATCAGAGAACCCAGCAGAAGTGTCTCAGAGCTCACAGATTACATGTCTGTCGCTGCTTCCAGCTCATCTAAAATCACATATTGTCTTTAAAGGGCCCAGATAATATACAGTTGGTAGAGGAACGCTGTAAGCAATGCAGGGGATATCAGTTCATAGTCGATAAAGGAAGAGCACATATACTCCAAAAGGAGTCATCGCCTCTCTTCCGTAGATTTCGACATGACGCTTTTTTAAAATCCCCCTGCAACATTTCCAGTTGTGTGATATTTTCATTCTACCAAACAGAATGGATTCATTTTTTCAAGCTGCTGTGTTGACAATCCACAAAATAAATGGTCAAAACTGATTTGGGAATATCAGTAGCAGTCTCTGCTTTTCAGAGGTGGACCAGCTTCATCAGCCAGGGAAAACAAATTTGTCAGTTTAAAACTTAGAGAAGAACAATGGTTCAAGACCCACTTGATTTGAGATACCACTTAAGTTTAGAGTTGTCCTGCAGTTCCACACTGTGACGTTGTATCGTTTTGTTGTTCTTCTAGTTCAGTGGGAAGAACGTATGGAAGAAGCCTTTGAGCAGAAGAGGGAAAAAGTATGACAGATTGGTTAGCAACTGCCAGAGACAAGACTGGAGTGCTAGCTGCTTGCCTGTGGAGGTAGGGTGCAGAGGCCTCGCCGGACATTCGCTGCGCAGGGTCTCCACTGACCTCGGTATCACAGGAGAGACAAGGGGGAGGGCCACCTTCACAGCTCAGGGGAAGCAGAGAAAGCTTCTAGGTGGCTCTGGATAAAGAGGGCGGATCTGTGGTCGGGGCACAAGTTGAGGCCTGATCAACCACAGCGGGTTCGCCTGAGAGAGGGTGGCTGATGTTTGAAAGACCAAAAAGATCCAGCGAACTCAGCCAGTCATTTTCAGGGCCACAATGCACAGATGTTTCGAAGCCAATCCCGGTCCAATAACAACCAGAGACAAGAGTTAAATTAAAAGGAGAAAACCAAAACCTTCTGACGTCCTGTGTCCAACAGCCGGACCATTTGCGTTTTCAAATTCACATGTTTGGGAAAATGTTTCATGATGAAGAAGAAACGTCTGGCATTTTAAATTTAGAGCTTGATAAAATATTGAGATACTCGATTACTTTACTCTCTGCAAAAGCCATGACTGGTACAAACTATAATTGGTATCAGATTCTTCCATATGCTCTCTGCTCAGTGGAAGGTATCTTTAATATATTGCTTACCTTAAATAATTTCCAAGCCCTTTGGTCATATATTAGCCAGAGTTGTGCATTCCACTGAGCCACTTTTCACTAGCTAGCTAGGCCTGTTGAGCTCTCAGGAAAATGGGAAGCATGGCTACTGAAAAACAGACATTAAAAGGCTACCCATCACTGGGATTTCTTCTCTGCACAGACTTGGCTCCGTCGGCGCGGAGTCAAGTCTGAAAAAATAACCCCCGATTCTGATGGCATCAGGGCTTGATGATGTCATAAGGGAATCTGAATAAATCCACCGAGCCGCTAACACGCCTCTAATAGATGTTTCCGTAACTACGATTCCACTTTGTCATCTTCCATTACCGACTGACACCCTTAAAAACATTAAAAGCCCGCAGACGCCTGTTCAACTGATCCATCAATACACAAGTGACTTTTTAAAAGCGTGCTGGCAAAGGAAGAGAGAAGGAATAAATATTAGTAATCAAAGGCAGGTTGTCCGACAGGTAGTGAGTGTTAAACCCCAGCCTGGGCTGCATGTTCAGAGTCCGCAGCTGTTGCCAAAAATGTCCCAATTTAAGTGATGAACATCGAAGGACTGCGGTGATAAACTGGGATGGAAGGGAGCACAAGTTATTTCTGTCTGCACACAGAGCTTTCCTCGTCACACACGCACACACACACACACACACACACACACTATTCCATCGGCGGAAAAATCAATGTGCACTTCATCAAGTTAATAACAATGGATGCCCCTGTAGTATATTGTCTAATGTAGAGAACATTTCAAGAAAACACTCCTGTACTAGCTTAAGTCAAGAGATTGAATGCAGAATTCTACATTTAAAAAAAGAAAAAAAAACTTTTTTTAAAAAAAAAGACTGCAACCCCTCGCAGGCTGTCAAATCTCTCCAACTCCACAAGTCAGTGACCTTCACCTTTTCAACACTTCTGACAGCTCAGTTTAGCGTCAAGACACAAGCGTGCAGAACCTCTCACACATTCACCGTTAACAGCGAGTGGTCTCCTACGGCACAAGCTCATTTTTTTTTTTTTTTTTATTTTTTATTTTTGTCTCACGATTTAACTCGTCCTCCCAGCAACAGAATTGCGGTTAAACCAACTCTCATCTGACTCTAACTTGTCTCCTCCACGCACACTCATAGAAAAGTGTCAGCATCCTAACGGCTCTGAAGGAGCAACAAGTTTCTAGATTTCGCTCGGTTGAAGGGTTTTCCGAGCCCATTTTCCCCTTTGTGTTGTCAGATTTGTATTTATATTAGGTTTCACTTCCGAGATAACGACAGTGATGCTGATTCGAAGAAGCGTCGTCACAACTTTCCTACAAGTGTGTGTGTGGTGTGTGTGTGGGGGGGGGTAGACAGCGTGAGCAACACTCAAACTTTTTTTTTCCCCCCCCTAGCAACATAGGGAAGGGTTGGGGGTGAAAAAGAATGAGAAGAGGAAAATAAAAAGAGAGAAAAAAAAATAATAAATCTTACCAAATCTCAAAACGTGCGGCATCCCATGAGAATATCCCACACAGTGTAATATCAGCAGAAGGAGCCTGGCGATGCACCTGAATCTTGCCTTAAATCTCAGGAGGGAGGTGTTCTTCATGGTGCTTGGGTGGTGCGCAGGATTGTTAATCCCTTAATCGGTAGATTTCCCAGATTATTTCGTCTCGATCTCTTGTCACTCCTGGAATGTGCGAATTGCAAGATCACGGCGTGATCACCAGCAGCGGCTCGGGCGACGGTTCCCCCACATCCATATGGCAGGGGAAGGAAAA
>CAAKHD010012020.1:0-12169 GCA_901007705.1 Fistularia tabacaria
ACACACACACACACGCACACACACACATATATAGAAAGAAAGAGGACTCGCGGCTCGGTGATATGAGATGCCCAGTAAAAAATGGCAAAACAAAACAAAACACATCCACACACACACACACACACACACACACACACACACACACACACACACACACACACACACACACACGCTGGAGTTCATTCAGCGCAAGTCGGTCCGGATCCGCACCACGCACACCCGTGACCCAGAAAACCGTGCGCGTCATCCGATCGAACGCGCCGTTCATTGATTAACAACATTTCCCCCCGTGATGGACCGGGAAATGTTGCGAAAACGAAGGGAGGGGAAGAAAAGGGAAAGATTTTATCGTGTTCATGATTCGAACGAGCATTATTATAATCTACGGCATTATAACACACATTATCATGTAAATTATAATAACACGCATTATATTGTACCTTATTATAGTGCATTATAGGAATGTACACAATTACGCATTAAATAATTACATTATTATACAGTAACAATATTGTGCATAAATCCTAATGTCCATTAAAAATAGTGGGGAAAAAAATAATGAGCACACACACACAAACACACACACACACACACACACACACATAGCAGATGAAACATAAAGTTAAGTAAAATAATTTTCCATCTCGCATTCATTCATTCGTGATCTATGCTCTTTATCCTGCACTCCAGGTCGCCGAGCTTTTCCAGCTCGGATTGGACGACGTGACGAGACGTGCGACCATTCACCCACTCATTCACACGTCGGCATTCACTCGTTCACATGCCACGATAGAAATATACAACAATTCACAGCCGGGCTTTTCAGGGGCTCCGCTGGACCTCCTGCATGTGTTCGGGGTGTAGGAGGAACCCCACGCAGAGCTTGGAGACTCCGCACAGGTTTGGCTCCGCCGTTCCACCTCGAAATGGGATTCAAGTGTCGCAATTCGCACAGGAACGCCTGCATTTCATCCATAAACCGAAGCATCTTTCTCTCCGTGGTCGTCAATAACAGGTTGGTCTTCCGGGCTCCAGGCTGAGAAGCTCCAGACTTTTTCTCAGCGCGGAATCTCATGTGCTTAGATTTTGTTCCACCGCGAGGGCCATTAGGGGCCCCTGACACCACTTGATCCACAGCGAAAGGCCGGAGTGGAGTGGCAGTGTTACGCCGGGGTCCCGGCCAAGACGCCAGCTGCTGCGGTCGCGGCGGCGGCGGCGGGAGGGGGAGGGGGATGGAGGTCGGAGGCCGCGAGGCATTCAATGTATGGGACCGTTTAAAAAAAGGCGACGGCGGCAAAACAACGTGCCCTTAAAGTGGTAGTTTGTCCAGATTAAGTCATTGAAGGAGGAGCATTCAAGGGTAAAAATCCAAATATCTCTCCTTATTTCCATCTCCTGGGTATTTTGAGAGTGGCTTCGGCCTCTGGGACGCTCGCTCAGACCGCCTTTTGCTCCGACGAGTGCACTTTAAGGGATAACCGTGCAAAGCTGACGGACGCCGACGCGCCACTCCGTCATTTCTCTGAAATCAACTGGGGACGCGAGCAGCTCACTTGTCCCACGCGCTAAATAAGGAAAAACAATACCCGCCGCGTCGCTGCGCGTTTCGGCGTCATCGTATCAGCCGTCGTAAATCAAACACCTTCATGTTAGCGCCGTTTCCTGGATCCTCAATCGGGATCGCTCTGTGCTCATGCGGATACATATCGAGTGCTTTCCTGGCAGGGGAACTTAGCGGCGTCAAGAGGCCCTTGTGGCGGCAGCCATTTTGGACACGTCAGAAACAGGTGTAATTAATAAGAGTAATTAAACTCTTTCAGAGGGAGAGGGTCCTCGTGGTCCTGCATGCCGATTAGCTGGAATGAAGTGACAGTGAACAGGATGGGGGGGTGGCTTCACGAATTGTCTTCATTGCACTTGTGTAGATCCCGTTGTTCAAAGTGCCTGCGCCCGGAGTTAGACCGGTTCCCTGTGGGTCATTACTGAATTCCGGAGATGCTTTACGGGTAGAGCTCCACTCCAGGATGCCCGCTGGGCTCGGAGAACCCCACGGCGCTGCCGGCGGAGCCAGACAAAGGGCACTCGTGAACCATAAAAATACTTTCCAGCGTGAGGATTGTTCGTGGATCGAGAGGTCCCGTCACACAGGCCAGGAGACCAGGTGTATCAAGAAGAGCAGGGGATCCAGGACAGAACCCTGGCGGACACCGGCGAGAGACAGTGGAAGTCTGTCAACTGAAACGGAGACGTTTCCATTCGGTCATTTTCGACTCTGCGCTCTGGGATGCAGGCAGGGCCGGAGCCGGGGGCCGGGATCAGCCCGGACCGGTCGCCAGCCAATCACAGGGACGCATATAAAGACGCACAACCAGTCAAACGCCACATAAAGACAAACAACCATTCACCCTTTCAATTTCATTATCCCGGAAGACTTGGACATCATCTGCACAGGCAGCTTTTGAATTTCACGATCCAGTTTCACAGCCGTCGCCGAAAAATATGGTATAATTGAGTTTGGCTATTAATGGAAATGTGTGATTGTAAAACTATTAATGTTGACGCCGCAAACGGGCGCCGCCCGACAAAACAACTGGAAACAGTGCCGTCTTGTTTGAATCGGGCGATGTTTTGTAGAAATGCCCCAACAGGAAACTCATAGCGATGTCTGACCGGGAGATTTATGGGCTCCGGGTCGTCAATGAATACAGTGAGGAAGGATGCCAAAAGGTCTCTGGCCACATTATAGCTGTGGCATGTGGATTTACAGCAAATTTGAGATGTGCCAGCCTTCACCATACATCATCTTCTGGATCCTAGTAATTCACTTGTTACGCACTTAGAGATTAATCCGCAGGCCCCGCAGCTGGCTATTAATTTAGAGGCTCCGAAAAGAAATACCAAAAAAAAAAAAAAAAAGGAAAAATCCTAGATTTGTAATGTGGCTCAAAATGAGTAACACATGGGATTTTACGTAAAAAAAAACAAAAAAACTGTTAAGCATGAAAGTAAGAAAGAACATTTTGTCTTCATACAGTAAAATGTAAAATGGGAAGAGACGCCTTGTTTTCCAGCTGAGAGCCCCCTCTCCCCACCCCGACCCGTGTTTTCAACATTGTTTGGGCGAATGAGATTAGATCGGGACGCGCACCGCGCACCGCGATCAGTCGAGGTAAGTGGACTTTCAAGTAAATGTCAGGATTTATTATCGGATCGACGGCCGGGCGCGAGCTCTCGTGCGTCGCCCACCATCGGACGGCCCCCCAACGGTTCGTCTGGAAACCATTGATTTCTCACAGCGCGGGGCCATATAGGTCTGAAACGTGCTAATTTAGCAACGTTTATCCGTTAGGCCTTAAAAAAACAAAACAAAAAGGGAGCTGCCCGGCTCTACCGTGAACTCTCTCTCTCCTGTCAAATGACTAAGCGTGGTGTCTTGTTTCTGAGTCGTCGTCCTCTACGCCGCCGCCGAAAGACAGATACGAGGCGGGTTCCACCTTCGCCGGTCCGAACGCGTCTCAGCCCCGTGGATCTGCGAGGGAGCTGCGACTAACGTGTTGGAAATCTGTTTCTGATTGTGGTGAATTGGAAAAATGTGATGGTCCCTCCCGTCTGCCGCTCCAACAACATTTTTTTTTTTTTCTTTCCCCCCTTTTTCCTCAACGAGCGCTTGTCCGTTTCTGAACCGGCGCCAGTGGAACAATCCGGAATGAGACGGAGGAAAATATTGATTTAGGGCCGCAATTGTAAATCATGATGTATCCTGACATAGCTATATGGCGCTTCTCGCGGAACAGATGTTGTTTATGAGCAGCTTTGAAGCCGCCAAGGCCTGACGTTGTTACACAGTAACATACAAACAAACAGCGATAGGCTGCCTGCGTTTCCTGCGCGCCGTCAGAACCTTCTTCCTCCCTGTGGTTCCCAGGCAGCGCATTCCTCTATACTCAAAGCGTACAGAAGGAGCCGAGCCCAGCAGGCTGCTGGCATGTAACACTATCCCCTTACACCAAACATCTTACCAGGGACGCCTTCTTGCCATTGCCAACACCACCACAGTTTATCCTTTAATTTTCTTACGACATTACAGAGGAATTCTAAAATTCAAGAGAATCGCAAGCGGCCATTGTTCTCATACAGAGTTGCCCTGCGTTTATCGCATTTTGATATAGATTACGGCCAATTCTTATGCGTTGCTCAATGCGCGTCCATTTCACGGGATTACGGCAATAAACAAAGCGCCTCCTCAACCTCGCCGCCTCGTCTTCCTGCCTTGTTTCACCCGCGGGAACCTGCGTTTTCTGTCCCCTGCGCACAAAAAAAGGAAATCAAGCGGCGTCGAACTTTCCGTGTTTGCACCGCTGGTTAATTAGGTTACGGTTCATACGGCGTATTCTGCTCCAATAAAGACGACCGGCCAGCGACACGCAAAGCGCGGGCCCCCAGCAGTTTGAGAAACTTTCCGGTCGTCCAACAGATCACGAAGCGGGAGAAGGGAAGCTGCGTGGCTGGATAGTTATTGGTGATGAAGGGATGGTTATTTTCTACTTAATAAGATTCGCTCTTCTGGAAAATTCTTTTTTTTTTTTTTTCTAATTTCACGCCAAGACACAGAGAGCAGCCAGTCCCTGTGACGAGCCAGATGTTTCTTCTATGGCTCCAAATCATGACCCGGTTGTCTGACGACGCTTTCCATGCAGAGCAGGTCTGGACCACACTCTTCGAGATGATCCACAGAAACCCAACATTCCCCCAGAAGCCAGCGCGATAGCGACAGAGGTGTGGAAAGACCGGCGTTTTACCGAAGCAGAAACTTCCTAAGGCAGCCTTCCGCCTCGACCAGATGCCGTAGATAGAGAGACGGAGGGGCTAATGCTAATAGCTGATGCGACACAACGGTAGCTCGAATATTAAAAAATGAAGGACATCGCCACAGATCAAGCCACGCCCCCCGGGGACTCGGAAGAAGACTGACGAAGAGCCCGGTCTCGAAGGCAGCTTCCTGAGAAACCGTTTCAAGCTTCCTGGGATCTTTGATCAATCCTCTTTGGGAGGGCAAGAGTCACATCCGCATCTCCTTCACTTGTGTACGGACAGTAATCCCAAGGACAAAATCAATTTAAAAAGAACAAATGGTTCGCAGATGCACGGCGAAAATGAAATACAGAGACAAGACGGAATCCAGACTTTTTTTCACTGCATGGATGCATATTTAGCATTCGCCACAGGTGACCTCCGTCGTGACAGCCAGCTGTTTGAAAACTCCTCGAAAATGTCAAAAATGTCTACTTTTCAGCCGGGAGGGGGGGATGAAACCGGTTCACCGTCAGACCCGGAGTGGAAAAACAGGAAGTAACGGAGAAAAAAAAAAAAAAAAGGGGAAGGAGATGTCAGAGAGGATGAGTGACTGAAGGTGGGAGGAGGAGGAGGAATGTATGGAAGAAATCCTCAGGGAAATGCAGCGTAATGACAAACAGGTCGGATTTACCGCCGAAATATCATGAATAGCCATTTATCTTCTGATTTTCTGCATAGATTTAGAAAATCTAGGGTTCCCTACCTGACAGGGAATCTATGCACACAAACAGAAATAAATAAAATCCTCCCAAATAAAACGACACTGGGGTTCATTCACGGAGGGAGATCTAAACAGGTCCGAAACCATGCGAGCGGTAATTACAGGCGCAGGAAAAAAACATTTGGTCTTTTTGATGTCACTGAGGTTTTTGTCACAAGGAGACGCGCAGGAATGCAGGGGAAGAAGCAGCGGCAGCGGCGACCCGCTCGCCGATGCCCACATTCAAATGAGCTGCAGTGGCGTGGGAGTTTCGCCAGCGACAGCTTTAAATTGTTCCTGCAAACACACACACCCACACACACACACACACACACACACACACACACACACAAACACACAGACACACACACGCACACACACACACACACACACACCATGGAACATTTGATAGACAGCCCACTTGTGAAAATGATTATAACCTTTGCTTGAAAATTATAAATAGTTAGCAATAGGAAGCTAACTTTGACAATTTCCAGATAAATTAAAAAAAGCAACATGGCCCCAAAAACAGCCTTTTTGAAGTTAAATACTTGAAATAATCCGGTAATCTTGGGTCGATTGCATCAAAATAAAACATCTTTTTGAAGTGGACGATTCCATCGGACACCAACTGCTCTGTCGCTTGAACTCATTTATCTATGTTTTACTTTTACAACTTTTAAATCTGTATCTGGTGTATATGGAATGTCTGTATGGTGTCCTTGAGTGACGTTTAAGGCGCCTCAAATAAAACGTATTATTATTAATACCATTAAATCACAGCCAGCTACCAAATAAAACACAAGCAACCATATTTCGTTCGTCAATTCATTCGTTCTCTTTAGCAACTATCCTGCAGCCGGTACCGCGAGGGGCCCGGAGCCAGTCTCAGCTGTGATTGGCCGACTCATCCTACGGAGACATCCAACCCTTCACCCTCTCACTCAAAGGTCTGGACCTCCTGCGTGTTTTTGGAGTGTGGAACCAAAACTAAATAAAAAATGATGGCAAACACAGTAGCGGCGACAGAGCTGCAATGCGAGGCGCTAATCAGACCGCTGGGAAGAACCGGGGATTCGGATTCTTGCGCGAGGACGCCGGCATGCAGCCGAAGGAGGAGACGGGAATCAGACTGCGATTCGCGAGAACCTGAGAACTGTTCCGTTAAATATACGGGACTCCCCGTGTTCTCGCCGGGTTCCTGCTGCTTCTCCATGACTTTCCTTCACCATTAATCATGGTGTTTATCGGGCTTTCCTGAGTGACGCGCAGTCAGGCAATCCGAAAATGCAGCTGTGGCACCGAGTGACATCAAGCAGCTTTGATTAAGTACTAAATATGATGTGTTAATATGTTTATTTCAACGCCTGCTCATAAAACCCCACTTCGTAAACAAACCGAAAGGGTAACCATAAGGCTCAGTGGACTCATTCATGTGGAAGTTTTTGGTACGTGGGATGGAGTGGATTCACGAGGTGCACATATGGAGAAGCACCAAGTCCTTAACCTAAACAGAACGAAATGGAAGACAAACATCGCCGGTTACGTCTTTGCGCCCGGTCGTAAACCACCTGTGTTTGGATTTCTGAGTATCAAAATCTCGGCCAGACTCCGTTGTTTGCGTGGGGGACGGCGCCCTTTTGGTTGCTGAAGCGTGACGTCAACAGACCGCCGGCGGCTGATTGGCCAGGGAGGCTTCGCCCAACTCCACGCCTTCTGCGGCCCCAGATCGAGCGGATATCGGCCGTCGCCTCGATGTCCGCCAGAGAGTTCAGTCTGCCGCGTCCGATCAGAAACCTCTGAAGCCCACCGTGCTGTCTGGATTTCTCGGGAGTCCTACAATGACTTATTCTTCTTTTTACGTCCCTCTGATGAAAAGCAATTTACAAATGTACTCATTTTTAGCATCAAATGGTTGGAACAGGTGGAGAAAAGCGGCCGGTGGGATAAAAGACTATCAGTCAGGATGAATGCAAAGGTGTAGAAGACGGAGGTGAAACCAGAGAAGTTTGGAAATACCGAGCAGAGATGAAGATGTGGAGGTCCTTCTTCCGGAGTGAGGAGGATGGAGAGGATCAGGAATGAGTCCATCAGAGGGAGATAAAGTCAAAAGGAGAAGGTTTGGACGTGTATGGAGGAGGGATGGTGAAGATCCTGGGCTGCTGAGGTCGGGATTTAAGAGATGGGGGGGAAAGAGGACATGAAGTTATTTGCTGTGAGAGAAGAGGATGCGGCGGAGAGGGCTGGATGGAGGCAGATGATTGGCCGTGGCCCCTCAGAGGAGCCCGACGGGAAAAGGAGAAGATTGTTTCATGCCGCTGTGCGATGACCGCATAGAGGAGGCACAACGGAGCGGCGGAAACCCTCCCAAAGCCAGCGGTGCTGGAGCTGTGGTGGAGAAGAGGCCGGGCTTGACTCAGCATCTACACCAGCCCCAACCCTCCCACTTACAACCCTTCGCTGAAAACCAACCATCCTGATTTTACACGTTTGAATTCAATTCTGAGCGATTGCGATCGTTCAGAATTTGTCGAGCGCAAATCCCCCAAGTTACCGAAGCAGCGTGACCTAATCCTGGCTGTCGACGCGGGGGGGGGGATTCACCACCAGCGAGTCTTCTGCTGTGTTTTAAGGTTTGCACGATGTTGCGCTGGAGTCCCGGTCTCACCATCTCGGAATGAGGTGCGGCCACATTTGGATGAGACAGCGGAGCTGGGATGGCGAGAGTCATACCCTCCCGGCCGTGACCCCCGGGTTACTCTGAACGGGGGCCCGAATTTGAGCGCTGGAAAAGAAAGAATGATGAGACCAGTCTCAGAAACGAGCAAGGAGACGTTCAGCCTTCACCCCTCCGGTCTTCGTACGACCTCTCAATTCTTCTCGCGGTCGTCGCCAGAGCAACGACGGACGGCTACGAGAAGCAGCTCTTTAAACGTGATTCAATCGACGCGCAAAAGCTCATCGCATTAAAACCAACCCTCAGATAAAAACTTAGCGGCCTTATTAACTTTCAATGATCTCGATGTTACCACTTATTACGGCAGACGTTCATGCGAGCGGCTATTATCAACATGACAAATTACAAGAGGGCAGGCCGACGCGGCAGCTCCAGATATGAAACGCAGCCGTAACCCCTCGTCTACTTAACGGGCGCATGTGGACGGAGGCTTTTTTTCATTTTGTATAATATAACACAAAGGAGGAGAAAATGACTATCTGCCATTGCTCATCATGGCCAACCATGTTCCTGTAAAGAGAGCCAAAAGAGCACTTCATCATGCATCAGGCATTTTGGCATCCATTATCCCATTATTTGTCAGTGCAGTCTAAGTATGTATATCCTCTGGCACACATGGTTACCATCAGCGCAACTCGAACCAGAAAAACCACAGTGTTAGTCTAATCTCTAAATACCGTGTGTAATGGACCCTGTGTCATTATGTTTCTTTGCTTTATGACACACACACACACACACACACACACACACACACGCACACACATACACATACACACGCGCGGTCCTTCAAATGGCGGCGTAATGAGAATGTTTGCGCCGCATTCGACGGCAACGCTGTAATTCCGAACGCTCGGCTGTCGCAGCTGCTGTCTTTCATGTTCCCAACGGCCGACGCCGTTTCCGTATTGTTTGCGATTGAATAAATCCTTGCAGGAGGCGGCGCAGACAAGTCAGCGCGCCGTCGCACGGCACATCTCCCCGGGAATTAGCTGTTGCACGATCACGGCCAATGATTCGACCGGGACTTGGTCGGAAGCCGAGACTCAGACGTACCTACTTTATCCTCCAAAGAAAAAAAAAAAGACAACCCAAAAAAAACACGGTCATCCCTCATGTTGTCTCGGAGACTGCGTTCCTCTGCTACCGGAGCTGATCTGGAGAACGGGAGGAGATTACCTCCATTTGTCTTCATTAACATATTAGCCAACGGTCCCCTCGCCGGGGCCCGTGGGAAACTGCCGTAATTGCTAAGATAGCCACGGACCAAACCACTGAAGAAATCTATATAGTGTGTGCGTGTGTGTGTGTCAGTAATGAAGGGATTTCACAAGAAACTTCACCTTGACTTGTGCTCCTTCTTGCCGTCTGATGTGTGTGTGTGTGTGTGTGTGTGTGTGTGTGTGTGGAGGCGAAAAACAACAGCCAGGAAAATGACTCTGGAGCAGCCAGCTGTTTCTGAGTCTCATCACAAGAATTTATCAACAAGTATAATCCCGGCTCCTGCGGCGCCTCCAGCATTTGCATGAGAAAGACTCATCACAGGCTCTTCACCTCGATGGGAGACAGAGGCTTCTGAGGGCTTTTTGATTTTTCAATTCATTTGGATTAATGCTAAATGAATTAGCCCCTTTGCATATCTGAACTCGCGGGGAGACGATGCCGTTTGATCCGCTCTCAGAAAAAAAAAAAAAAATGCAAGAGACTATGAATCAAATGATGAAGACACACACACACACACACACACAAACACACACACCATTGGCAGCTGAAATGCTCCTAATTGCAAGGCACAAACAAACAGAAAATTACAGCAACCGTGCCCAATTAGTGAATATTTTTACACCGCTCTCTGTCGTTTTTATGGTTTATGAGCCGCCTGTTTAGGTGAGCGGCGGGTACGTCGAAAAGTTGAGGGAGTTCATGTCATGACGCCGGTTGGAAACTCGCAAACCCAGCGTTTAAACAGTTAACTGGGAAGTTTCAAGCGGCTCAAAGAATAATGGCGGCGAATGTTGATTTCACAGCCTATGGTGAGTCACAGCATCGCTGCAAAAGCAGAGCTTTGCATAGAAGGATGTGCACAAACAGAAAGCCTTACAATAATAATGATAATAATAACGCATATAAGCGCAGAGTTTGGCCTGGTTTCTCCAGGGTACGACGCTTGCGTGTAGAAATCCAGCCTACACACACGCACACTCCCCGTACAGTCTAAGCCTTTGTGACACAGTCCCAGTGGCATCATTTCACTGACACCCCCGCTCAGCGTCACGCCATCCTTTACCTCCAGATGACCGATTTTTTTTTTTCCCTTTCCCTTTCCCTCCCGCCGTGCTTTACTGTGACAACAGACAGCGGCGCTCTGTGTACAAACCTATAGCCGAGGAGCGTGGAGGGAGACGCCTTCGAGTCCTGCTGTCGACGGAAAGAAAAAAGAATCTGTTTAACAACGCACTTGAACTATCGCTGCCTTTCTCGAGTAATTATCTCGGGTCGGTGCGAGAGTCTAACCGGCACGTTAAAACACTTTTTCTCATTTCTGCTGATCTGTGCTCTTCCAGACGGCGAGCAGCAGCGGGCGGGCTCTGAGGAAGGCGTTTCCTCGAATAGACTTTAAATCTGAGCGACCCAAAACCCGGAGAGACAAATAACCCAGTAGATAAGCACTTACAGTTTTTTGGGATCCGACGGAAGTCGTAGAAACCCTGGCGCGGGGAGCCATGACGACAACACTTTGGGATGTTCCATATCTTAATGATCACAGCGTGAGGATTGTAAATCATCAGTTTTTTATGGTCTGTCAGTATTTGGGTCACTGTGTCACTGCTCTGGCCTGTCCTGGGAGTGTGAGCGATATCAGGTGATCACGGGCGTGGAGTCAGGTGTGTGTGTGGAGGCCTGACTTCTTGCTGCGACTAATCACCGTCTGGGCCTCCTCCAACACATCTTCAGTCACACTTTATGCTGGGTCTACGCCTCAAGAACTTCATGTTTCCAGAGATAAAACTGAAAGTCAGAAGGAAATTTTAGGAGTTTTACTGGAGTCGCGCTCTTGTCATCTCCATTTTCGAGTACAAGGTGGTAACCTGAGCAGTCTCAGATCAGTCTTCTCCTAGCCTTGGGCTAACCACAATATCCAACGTGTTTGATATTATCACAAGTCTGTCAGTCTTTACAGTGATGTAGCACAATCAACAACCAATAGATGAGCTCTAACAGACCAGAAACAGGAAACCCGCAAGAAAAACAATCCCCAGAGCGGTACCGGCGGCAGGGACGGTATTTTTTTGTCGTCCCGATCAGTGTGGCGTTCAGAAAGAGGAGCGGATGGTGGAGCTGTGGGTGGAACAGCCCGGCTTGGACCATCTCAACTCTCCCACGTGTCCCCGCCGAGTGGAAAAAATTGCTGACAGAACTTAGTGTCAATCTTGTAAATAGTGACCCTGTAAGATTCCCAGTCTTAGGAGCAACTCTAAAAAACTAGTCTTTAGATGTGACCAGGTGTGAGAAGATACTTTTTCAAAGTCTTCTCATGTAAGGGGAGCATTACCCAAAGCATTTCCCATACATCAGCAAGTTAGTGGAGAGTTTTACTCGAAAAATTCAGTTTTCTTATACGTGCAGTTCCCACTGCACACACACACACCCACACACACACACCATCCGCTTCAGGAAATCTCTTCCAGCTCCTGGATTTCTCCGATTCCGCTCATCTATGCCGAGAATCAACTAATTTCCCTTATTTGGAAACAAACGTAGCTGTCAGGTCTTTGTCTGGGCTTCGGTCCGTTCGGTTTGTCGGCCAAAGAGAGGAAATGCAAAAAAAAAAAAAAAAAAAAAAAAAACAGAAAAAAAAAAAAAAAAAAAAAAAAAAATTA
>CAAKHD010012020.1:16033-64459 GCA_901007705.1 Fistularia tabacaria
GGGGGGGGGGGGGGGGGGGGTAAGGAGGGGGGGGGGGGGGGGGGGGGGGGGACCGTGTCACATATGCTGCGCCTGGAACTCTGCAATAAAACCAGCAGAGGAGCTCCCAGTTGGTCCGCTTCCCCGCCTGGTGGAACCGAACTCTCGTGACAGAGCGCGGATGCGTTGACAGCTCCTCCCCGCTGCGTCGTGTCTCAATTTTGTGACAGCTCTCGGTATCGTGCGACCGTCAGGCGCGGCGCCAGCGAGTCAAATGGAAGGCATGCGTGGCTCCGGTTCCTCCGGCAGGGTTCCGAGAAACATCTCTTGAGTTACAGCGGCGACATGAATAGCATGTAGCAGAGGCGCCGGGAGTCGCTTGGGTAAAAAACAGGTATCAACAAAGCAGGTTGGGGGAATGCGGTCCGGTTTATCACCTGGAACAAAGCTGCAAATACAGTATTAGCTTCGCCTGTTCGACCTCTTTCCCCGGATCCAGGCAATAGTCATTTCGATGAGTACCTCTTGCAGGCTCGAGGAAGGTCTTCGGTGTCATCCTCCGACAGAACATCCTCCTTCCGCTCGCTGCGTCCGAGCCGCCGTGCCCTCGCCCTTTTTTCGGGCGAACCCGCGCACGCAGGTCCATCTCATGCATAACTTTTCCCGCGGTCGCCGCGTTTACCGGAAAACTTTTACATCACTCATGTCGGCGAGGATGTTTTCGGCGCGCCGTGGAAATCGACACATTACGCTTCATTTCCCCTCCCACAGTTATCCATAAATGGATACGGCAAAGCTATCAGCCATTTATAGCCCGTGCACCCTCATCCATCACAGGGGTGTAAACCCCGTCGTTGAATTTCAGGAGGAGATGATCCTCTATTAATCATACCTCGGATGGAAATAGACCAGGTTTGAATGTAAGCAGAAGAATATAATAAAAGGCAAGAAAGGCGTCAAATGACGATAAACCCTTTTCTATTATTAATTTATATCACATGAATCATTTTTTGGGCGCTATTCCATCTTAAAGCACCTCAAAGGCGACAAATAAAACAAAGGGAGTAATCGTCAATCCGGGGAATGGAAGGTCCATGTTCTCATCGACTCGGTGTCCCACCAGGATCTCCACGCTCCTCCTGCCCTCCAAAAACATGCATTAGGGGCCACTGGAAAGACCAGATATGTGAATGAGGAGGCGAGTTGGCTCCGGCCGCGCTGAATGAATGCACTTTTCCAAACACCGGTACCTCCAAGGTTTAGGCGTGGCTGTACGCTCGTCAAATCAAACCGTCCGGAAGAAATCAGCAGTTGTGTTGATGCAGGGGAAGAAGTCATCAGTTGGCATCCGATCCATCTGCATCAGGGCTTCATCACATTTAGCAAAGGGGGTGATTAATGATCGCAACTCAATTTAGAGCAGAGCTTCTGTCCAGTGAAGCCCGTTGATGTCGTTTGCTGAACTACTCAGGACGGGAGCGCATCCTGTTTCCAGACAATTACAGTATTGAGTTTTTCTCCCAACAGGCCAGCCCCCCTCCACCCCCGCCAAAGTTAGCTGAGGTCATTACACAGCGTGAAGATGATGATGTCTCCCCTGGAGGTGGCAAAGAGGTAAATTGGATCTGAAGTGAGGGGTTCTGTGGTTCCACTGTGCAAGGCAGGGCCCCAAAGAACCCCGGGGTCTTCGGGCCCCTTGTTAGCAGACAAGCCTACATGTTTTCATTTGCTGGCAAACTGCGGGAGGTCAATTGCTGCTAAATTACCAGCTTTGGCTGGGAAAACAGCGTGCAGATAATTAGTTCACTCTGCCTGTCCACACGATTAAGTTTTCTGAAAAACAGTCTAAGAGACAATTCAGGGCTCCAGTGCTGCAATTAGAGCGACATTAGTGCAACATTTGTGGCAGTATGCGAGTGTGTGCCGATCTGCGAGCGAGACCAAAGTGGGTGGGATGAGAGGAAACACTCGCAGTGCCGCAGCTAAGCAGGCAACTTAGATTGTTTGGGAAATCTAGCACGGCTGCTATTTTTAAACAACGGTGTTCTGTTATGGGTGGCTGCACCCTTGCACCATATTTGTACATAAATGCATGCGTATACGTATACATGCATGATACTCCATATATGAACCAATTACAGTAAACAAGGTCAGATATCGCTGGCGGCGTTGAGCTTAAGGCAGGTGTCTGTTTACATGGCGCTAATATGTAACATGTTTATCAAGCTCAGAATGAAGAGGCAAGCGGGGAATAACGCCTCCTTAATATTATCATTTCCAAAAGATACGCTCAGTCTGGCGCCAATGCGTAATTAACGCCACGTTTCTCTCCGAGCCCCTTCGGCGAGTTCTGAAATGAGCGTGATTAAAAGGGGATGAAGTGCAGGTGAAGAGCCATATAAATGGGGAGAAACAGAGGGGAAGGGAAATGAATGTTTACCAAGCCAGCTTTAGATATTGTGGATAGGACAGGAAGGGGTGGCTCAGGGTTTTCTGCGCGCGGATTGAGTCCGTCTGCAAGATCATTTTGCGTTTTGGGATTTTATTTCACGCGCTTTTCCGAGGAGAGGTTTTTTTTTGTTTTCGGACGACATTTCCAGAGCTGTGTGTGAAACACATACTGAAAAACTGTTTTTGTGAATTTTGCCTTTTCCACTGAGCCGACGTGCGTGCTCTCGGTACCAAAAGGTCATCGCGCCCAATTTCCTGCGGACGTGGAGCGCCGAAGCGCTGAGCCAGGTGCACTGCACTCATAAACATGGCAATGAACTCAAGAATCCCAAACATCTGCAGCGGCGGCTGAGTCTCAGTTGCTGGAGCGGGCGTCCCTCCGCTCGGATGGCCGGCGGTTCAATTCCTAAACCCCCAAACCTGCTCCCGGTGGTCTGATTAGCGCCTTGCGTGGTAGCCGTGCAGGCAACGGCGAATGTGAATTGCTTTGACACTGCAAGGTGGGAAATATATCATGCGCAAGTTTAAACCATTCGCTCGTTTCCTCATTATTCGTACCGCTCGTACTGCACGCGGGGTCACGGTGCAGGACGGGCCGTGCAGCCATACTGGGCAGGAGATGGAGTTCACTCCGGACCCGTCCGTCCAGCTGGTCGGACGACCATCCACCCTCTCATGCCCGTGTCTGGACAATCAACCTCCTGAGTGTTTTGGGACTGAGTGAATGTAAATGGAACAAATCACTTTATAATTATATGCAGTTTTCCAAGTCTGAATGAATCAACCATGCAGATAAAAGATGTGTGGCTCTGATTCCATTTAACACTAAATAAACTATTACATATAATAAAAAAAGGTTGATTGTTTCAGCAGAGACCTGCTTCTCTTGTTGTAAATGTACGTTCATCATAATATGGATAAACAAGTCATACTTTTTTTTTTTTTTATCTTACCAACATTGACATGACAGTAAACAATCTATACCAAAACATTGCATTATGTATTTAATCTGTTTGTTTATGTCGATAAAAAAAAAAAAAAAGAAGTTTGCATTTAAAATAGGGAGGATAATGGAAAACGGCCCGGACTGACCGCCTCTCTTAAGCCGCCCTGTTATCTGCAATTATATAATCTGTAGGGTAAATACACATTCTGAACCGTGGAAACGAGGATTTTCTTTTGAATGGAGACGGAGACGGAGACACAGTTATCTTCTGCCTATCGTGTGGCTGCGGGCGAACTGCGCTGCATTTCACGCAGCGCTGACCGTCGCTGCTCTTACAAACCAACAGACCGGCAACCACAACAGCACATGTACGACTGCGCTCGGTACTCGTGCGCACACTCCGAGTTTGCAAACACGCTGAATGGGGGGATTCATGCATGCATGCAGGTCAGACAAACCCACACACACACGCACAAACACACGCGCGCGCACACACACACACACACAGCGCACATTGTTGTTCTATGCTATTATCTGACTCTCCAGCTATCTCCGTCTTACAGGCCAGCGATGACCCCCGGGGTCAAAGAAGAGCATGTATCCTCCCCCACAATGAGTTTGGCGGAGGGACTGCAAAGGAAAACCCCCACGGGTGATTTCCAGGGAGAAACGGCCTTTCACACGCAAACATGTTATATGCGAGTGACTCTGGAACTCAGTAAACCCCATCCATATGCAACCAAACCACAGCTGAAGTGACGGGAAACCGCTACATATAATTTTGGAGTATGCGCAAATACCTGGATATTCTTGGAAACCGCATACCTGGATACGGGAGACGGCTTCGGTTCAGTCGGCGGAGTCGGCGGCCCGCCGTTCTGAAGGTCGGCTGTTCGATCCGTCGGCACGAGCGTGGGAATGGGCGAACGTGATGGGCTGGATGACCGATTATGGCTCATCTCACCTGGACACGGGGTTCTGTAAAGACAGGGGGATCCAGAATGAACTGGCGTCGGGGAACAGATTCCCTTGTTGGTGGTGGAGGCGGGGGGGGGTTCTCAGATCTAAAATACACCGACTTCGTCTAAATGAGGCGGGCGTTCAGTTTCTATCCGAGACCTGTTTACGGCACCGCGCTTTAAATTCCAAACCCACAAACTGCTATGTTTTCCTAGCTTTAACCGAGCGCTTCGGTGCCAAAACCCATCAGAAAAACTCACTCGTAAAAGTTTACTTTCCCGCGGCGACATTCTTTTCAAGAAAACCCGTCAGAACCCAGTTTTCCAAACAATAAAACACATCCCCGATGAAGACTTTCTGGCAGTCGGTTGGAAACAACGATGTCCATTCTGAATGTGAAATTTCTCGGACATTATTGGTCAAATATCCTCCCTAACAGGGTTTGGCATCCGGTTAATCCGTCTATTGTTATTCATTAGGTCTGTCTGTTATCGTAGCTTTATCCGTGACCTTTGACTCCTCTGTCGAGATAGATTAGCTCATTGGCCGGGATTCAGACATCATCTGCCCCACCTCGGGGGTCAAGTTCATTATGTGGCATTCTAATTGCAGATTTATCTTGCTTAATGGGATGTATCTGGCTGAGCTAACAAGCGTCTTTTGCTACTGGATTAATAGTTAAAGTTTCCTTTGAGGGGACTAAATGCAAGAAATGTCGGCCCGTGGGCGCGTCCGCTAAAATCAGCATATATATTAGTCCTTCTTGTGAGACGTCTCCCAAAGAAGGTGGAGGATTCTGGGGTAGAGATGAAGATGGGGGAGGGTTTTTCAATCATGAGGGTCGACGGCAGGGAGGGAGAAGAGGTGAAGAAAGATGTGCGAGAAGGTTGGAACCGCTGGAGAAAAGAAGGGTGATAAAAAGAGTATGAAAGGAAAGGAGGCAGAGCTGGAGGCAGCAGAGAAGATGTGGAGGTTCTTCTGTGGGAGGGAGGAGGACGGGGAGGGTCAGGAACCAGTCCATCAGAGGGACAGCACCTGCTAGATGGAGATAATATTCAGGACCGGGATGGTTTGGAGATGGACAGAGGAGGGCTGGTGAAGGTGGAGGAGACGTGGAGGTGGACAGAGGTGTGTTGGATACAGAGAATAGGGTCAGATGGAGGGAGATGATTCACTGAGCAGCCGAAGAAGAAAAAGGAGAAGAAACAAGATGCTCCTGGAATGAATCCACAAAACATCCAGACTTTGCAGTCGTGTGCTCCGGGCTCCTCCTGGAAGGGCCGACTCCGGGCGGAGGTGGACAAAGGAGATTGCAACGACAATTCACGGAGCGTTCATTCACTTAATGAACGGTGAGGCGCAACACACACATGCACACACACACACACACACACACACACACACACACACATACCTGATCTTCACGGAGGACCATTTCTTTTTTTTCCCCAAATCGACCAGTAGAAATGGAATATGTAATGAGGTTATATTTAGGGCTTAATAACGTGACAGACGTGAGTAATGAAAAAGTGAAAGTGGATATTCATTACCAGCTGTATTATGATTTATTCAAACGGCGCAGAATTAAATAATTTTTTCTCAGACAATGGTTTCCTCCATATCTGGCTGCAGATGAGAGGCTGCGTTAAGGAGACACTTATAGGCTGCTTGGCCGAGGGAGGAAGGCTTCCGGGCCCATCTAATGAAAGTAATTGCTTTATTATGAAGCTTATTACTGAGAAATTGATTGGGATGCGCTTCAGTCAATTTGCGGGTGAATATCTTGAGTTATAGGTTTCATGTTCAGTCTGCTTACAGAGGCCAAAGCCGTTTTTTCCGACCTCCGGAGCACGATGATGTCGACACAACCTCCACCTGGATCGTTCGGAAGGCGTGCGAGGGGAAAAGAAAACCATTGTGTATCGAGGCCACCGGGCTGAGGATTTGCAGAATTCTTATTTAATTTCCTCATACACAAGTCCAGACACCTCCAGCAGGTTCACTGGACACCCGAGACGGAACCAGACAACGTCTCTACACGTGATCCTTCGACCAACAGGTCCAGGTTGACCATCCCCGGTCCAGGATAAGCCGTATCGATAATGACTGAATGAATGTTTCATGAATCAGGACAACGCTGGAAGTCGTACCTGCAACCTACCACGGAGCTGTAAACCGTGCGTTGTGGGAGAATCTGTCCCAGGAAGCTGTTCTTGAACGCTGCAGGAACGCCGCAGAGCCTCGGCGAGGAGAGCGCTTTGGAAGGTGAGCAGTGCTTTAAACGATCCGGGATGAGATAATCCAGCCTCGGCCTCCCATCTCGCTCCAGGCGGGGTTTTGAAAGCGAGAACTGTTACCCACCCTCTTTTATGTTAATCTGCTCCTCAGGCTGCAAAATAGGAACCACATGTGTGGTGGAAAGCGCTTTGGATTTTTACTGACAGACTAGGCTTCCGTGGAGGCGAGGCTGGGTCACGCTGGAAAGCAGGGATCCTTAACAAGAATGATCTTACAAGATAGTCAAAGGATGTGGTTATTTAACGATCTTGACTTTTGGCAACGCGCTCCAAGGTTGGTCGAACACGAGATTTTGTGAGATCTACCAGAGCCCATGTTCTACCGCTATCAGCTCTATTAAGTCTCAACTCCGATTCAAACCTTGGCACGGGCTTGGACCAAGTTGAGTTTGAGAACAGCATGCAAGTTTAATAAAAAAAAGAAGGTATTTCGCCTGTCACATTTCCAGCCATCCATCTTCCGGCTCTTCCCCATGGGTGGGGTCGCGGGGGCAGCGGCCAACGCCCAGCCTCTCCAGGTGTTCTCTGGCCAACTCCTGGGGCCTCCTCTCTATGTTATTATTATTATTATTATTATTATTATTATTATTATTATTATTATTATTATTATTATTATTATTATTAGTAGTAGTAGTAGTAGTAGTAGTAGTAGTAGTAGTAGTAGTAGCAGTAGTAGTATTATTATTATCATTATTATTATTATATTTATTTTATTTATTTATCTATTCATTTATTTATTTTTAATATTAATATTATATTGTCTGTCACTTTTACTGTTGCATTTTATTTTATTGTTGCATTGTTATTATCATAAATATCGTTGTTATTATTATTATCATTTTTCATTTTTATCCTGCCTGTCACCTTCATTGCATTATTATTATCATTACTATTATTGCTGTTATTACTGTTACTATTTTTGTTATTAATTTGATTATTATGATCAATATTATCCTGCCTGTCACCTTTATTGCGGGCCATTTTTTAATAATTATTATCACTATTATCATTTTAATACATAAAACAGGACATAAACAAATAAATAAATAAATAAATAAATAAATAAATAATTGATAAATGAACAAAAATAAAAAATAACAATAATTGAAAATAGGGTTCTTTTGGGTTTTCCTGATTTTTGGGACATACTGGATTTTGTGAATGGTCTCATGTATGGAAGCTTATCGGTATCATAATTCAAATTGAAATGCTTTAACAGAATGTTTTTTTTTAAATTTACTCATAATCAGAATGAGTAACAAGTAATCCAAATCTCCCTTTTAATTTTCATTCTCTGACATAATTCAAATGAAAAAGCAGAGGATTTTAGATTTAATTTTCAAAATCTACTCCGGCAGATAGTTATCAGCTTTTAATTAGAAATGTTACATTTGAAAATTATAATTGCATTCGCAGATTTCATTTCCAGAATATGGCAGCATATTTTGACTCATACCTAAAATGAGTCATGAGTTATCTTAGTAATTTGACTGTGAGAGATGAATACTTAACATATAACGCTCGATGACTGTTCGGGTTTTCAGTCAATCCGTGGTGTTTGATGAGACTGCTGCTGTTCTCCTGCTCGCTGTGGACCTTGCAGTCGGATGATCAACCCCTCCCTCACCTGGTCTCCGAGAGCTTCTTTCCGAAGCAGATCTTCCCTCCGCCCTGACCATCGATCCGCACGTCCTCCTGTCCGTTACGCCGCACATTCTCACTCGGGCAACTATAAGCTTGGCGATGTGTTAATCTAATTAAATCCATAGTGCAGTTTACTTTGTCGACAGCCCGGTTCCCTAAGTTATCCGTCTCCCTCTCCAAACAGAACGCTCTTCACTCTGTGTAATTGAAAGGTTTCCCTGGAAGCGCTCCAGGCTGTAATGTGTCTGATATTTGCAGCGCGGAGCCGTTTGCCCCTTTCTTTCTTCCTTTCTTTTTTTTTTGCACTCCTAATACATTAAGCCGTCTTCCAGCGACAGCGGCGTATATCTTTCGAACGGCCGAACAATTGGCCATTACAGTTATTGTTTTCTCTCAGCCGCGTACATTTACACGTTTCTTCTCTTCCTTGTGTCTTTTCTGTGAGTGAATTCATGCTGCAGATGTTGAGAGGCTTTTTACGCCATTCTGAAACATCCTGTCGACTCTAAACTCATTCATTCATTCATTATCTGCGCCGCTTATCCAGAGTCAACCCCGGCTGTGATTGGGCGAGAGGCGGATTTCACCCTGGACCAATCACAGGGCCACATATAGAGACATAAGAACATTCACCCTCTCATTCACACCTTATATTCACAAGTCATGCAGCTACACGCCTGGGCTTGCGTCAGATACCGGCGCATGAGTCAACCCTCACTCGTCTTTTTTCAGAGAAACGTCTATTTTCGTGTGCGGCGTCAGTGGAAAAACGCGATTTTTCATTCAGAACGAAGGTGCAGAAAATGCGATTGCTGCTTTTATTCGGGTTCAATTTTAAAGATAGATGCAGATGTCGATGTAGACATGAGGCTCCAGGCTCGTCGGTGAAAAATGACGCCCATGTGACGCCAAGGGAACCTTCGCCTTTCGCCGTCCTGTTGACGCATTGGGAGCGAGAACCTGTTCCATATAGAGACACCCAATCCGACGTGTTGGGACAATTAAAGGTCTCCAGTGTTTGGACTCTGGGAGGAACCCGTGGAGAAGATTGAAGCTCCGCACAGAAAGGCGGAATCCAACCAGGCACCTCCTCGCCATACGGCGCTAACCCCTGCGCTAACCGCTTCACTAGCTCCTCCAGGCCGTGTCCGCCTGCGCCCTGAACAAAACACCGCTTCTGTCAGACGCAGCTCTGATAGATGATTTCCAGATAGGTTTAATATATAGTCTATTTATACAATGCTTTATTCCCAGTTAAAACACCGGCTAACCACCCAATGATGCACAAGGGAGGGGGAAAAACGCGCAATCCGATCTCCGTTCTAGGTTTACTTAAGCGGCGCCGTAAGCGCAGAGCAATTATACCTATTTCATGTTACGGCGGCATCTGCGGCGTTCGTACAGGTCTGGTTCCTACCTGACATTATAACCAGACATAATTGACAAATTCAATAGCGTAAGGCGATACTGTTTGTTTAGCGCGCGGCGCGGCTCCGCCGACTATCCGCGCAAAGTCGCGGCCACGTGAGAAAGGAGTGGGAGCCGACAGAGAAATGAATCGCAGACATGAGAGGGCGGCGGAGGGTTGCGAGCGGACATGTGCAACCCATTTCAAAAAAGAGCCACGCCATGGGAAATATGGGCTCCGTTTCCACTAGATTAATTCGGGGAGGAAATAAAAACAAAAAGCGCGGCACTTGTTAATTGGCTCGTATTTCGGCGCTTACGCAAAGCCGACCTAATGATATTAAAACACACTCGGCTGAAATCTCCCCCATAAGCTACCTGAGGTCGGGACTTCCCGGCGTGGAAGTGAGCGAGGTCGTCTTGGGACTGAAAGCGACCGCCGCTCCGCCGCAGAACTCTGCATTTTTGTCGAATTAAAGGCGCAATAGGAGGCGGGGTGGGATCACTTGCTCATTTCCTCTTCCTGTTTCTCCCGCCTCCCACCAGGTATGTGTGTCACAGCGCTTCTCACACTCCTGTCTGGGCCCGAGTCATTAGCAGCCCAGGGTGTTATTGAAGGGTCCGCTCGTCACCTTCCTTTCTAATGCCTGTATTTAGCTTTTAAGCTTTTAATTTCCACTCACACACACACTCGTACAGACGGAGGGGGAAAACAGCGTCGTGAGAGCAGAGGCTGCAACAGTGCTCGAAGCAAAGCATTAAAAAGAGGAGACAAAAACAAGCAGGAATAGAAATTGAAGGGGAAAAAGTAGTAGAAATGCAAGCATGAAATTGGTAGAAATAAATTAAATACAATTTGAAAAATGATCAAAATCAGAAAAAGGCATGAAAATGAACGAGCAGTGCAGATCGGACATGCATGTCAGACACGTAGACGTGCATCCATTCAGCCTCTCCTTCACTTCAGCTCTCACCGCTGCAACACCTGAATCGAATGACATTTTATTCCTCTGACTCCGCGAGTAGCGAGTCTCTACTCTCCGAGTAGAACTTCGAACGGCTTAGTCGCCGATCTGGAATGAGACCACACAGCCGGGACTCCATGTCGAGTTACAGTGGAGCCGTGACTTACACGTGCATCGACTTGGGAGTTTTCCGAGATCCGAGCCGTCGCTCAGTGGATTTTTGGGTTTTGTGATCGGAGTCCGGATCTGAGCTTGGAGCTGGATGAGCGTTTGACACCGTCGTGGCCGCCGCTGTCCGTGAAATAGCGTTTAAAGACAGTGGGATACGGCGTGCGCCGCTAGCTAGCCCAGAGAAAAAATCATGGTAAAACAGGAGCGAGGTGTGGAAGAGATGGACAAGTTGTTGCGGGTGAGATACGGTGACGGAGAGCATCGTCTGGGAGAGGGCAGGAGACGTTTACGGGGATTTGGTGCGACGGACGGCGGCAACGTCGACGGACGAGGCCTCGGAAGAGGCGTTCAAAGCCGTTCGGGGACGATTTGAACGTTTTAGAAAGAGGAGCGGCTTCACTCCATAAATGGAGTTTAGACATAAAGTGTAGCAACGTTATATTTAACCTCACATTCCAGCATAAAGTGTGTAGCCTGTAAGTGAAATGATAAATCACCAAATAAAAAAAACTCCATATTCAAGGTTAATGCGCTTCATAAAACCACTTTTTTTCTCAACATTCTCTTCTATCATGAATTGTTACTTTTCATACATTAGTTATTATTTGTAAAGTACATTTTTCTTATTTAAAAACATGGAACAAAACCAGGGGACGGGAACCAATTACTCGCGTTTAAATTCATTTTAACGGGGAAATTCAAATTGATCTATGAGCGAGTTCCAAGCTCGGTCACAGGTTCCAGTGTATCTGCACTTTCCTTCCTCGCTATTGCGCCATACATTTAACGCTCGCGCTCAGTTCGGAGTTCCTGGATCTCGGGATCTTCCTGAGAGGAAGAAGCCGCCGCATTGGCACAAAACGCCAGCCTCCCGACCAATCCGGTCGGCCACGCAAATCCAGCCCGGGATTGTCCCAGTGAAAGAGAGGATCCGGTCCTCGCCTCGGTCCGTTAAGTAGGTGGCGACCACAGCGGCGTCCGCGTTCACCTTCGCCAGGCTCCGCCGCCGCCGTTGTCTCGGCTCTTTCTATTGTTTTTCTCCCCCTGCCACCATTGGACAATACCGCCATACCAACGACTGTGTTATGGCGTGTTTGACTGTACCAGCGGACCTGCGTGGCGAGCACAGATTTAGACCGTGCATGCATTGGGCACACACACACACACACACACACACACACACACACACACACACAGTCAACAACCACCTGCGAGCCGAGGGGACACACACAAACGCACACATCTACACATACAAAGAAAACCACACTCTTACTTCCAAGTGAATCGATGGATTTGCATCTCATTTTACCCGTGTGTGTGTGTGTGTCTGTGTGTGTGTGTGAGTTAGATTTAGTGTGTGAGATTTCTTTTTTTTTTTTTTTTTTATATAGTTCTTTGAATACCTTGGTGGCGCACAAAGCCGCTCTCTCCTTCCTCCCTCTCTCTCTCCGGGAAGGCCGGTGCCAGTGCAATAGGGAACAGATTTAGATGCGCAGTGACAGCTTAATAAACTGGATGTCTTTGGATGCCTCCATCTGCGAGGGGAGGTGTCTGGGTGGCTCGGGGAGCTGCTCAAGATGCATCAATAGGAGGAGGAGGATCTTTCTGTGGCGATGCTAAGACCCGCACAAAGCCCACAGTGGCTGACCTACAAAATGGTGGTCAAGTTAGAGCTTTATGTTTCAGGGCTGAAAGGGAGGAGAGGTCTGATTAGTAGGTTAGGAAGAGTTCAGTGGCTCTGTAAGGTTTTGGAAGACCCGCTTAGCGGGCTCTGAATGGGACTGGTGGCATGGTAAACATGCTGAATAGGAACCCGAGGCGAGGGAAGTGGAGCAATAGTTCTCAGAGGGAGGAGTAACACTTGTCTGGATTCAGGGAACCCTCACAAGAGTAATGTAGAGGCCACAGGCCTCGGAGTTCAGGGCCCATTGAGGCTTCCAGTCGCCGCGAAAATCAAGATCTATGGCGCGGTGTTAAAGCGATCCTCCTGGCGGCCGGCCTCCCGTCCCTTCGTTCATCGGAACCGCGCTTCTCAAGCCCGGCCGAGAAATCGCGGCTCGCTTTCGTTCTCATCGTAAATCCGGACTCGTCGCCCGACATCTAACGAGAGCGTCGCGGAACATTGGCCGGCCGAATTGCCGGGATCTCCCCCGACGTGACCTTCTCCGAGCCCCCCTCCGAACTTTGACTCCGCCGCCTGTGTGATTTCCATCACGCGGCTGGATTCGGTTTCGCGACCGACCGACAAAATTGGTCTGGGACTTCGGAATCCCCTCCGAGTCCCGTGCAGCGGGGTGTTTTCTCCGCCTTCATTAAACTCACAGCGTCCCGCGGGAGACGGAGCGGGGCGGCGGGAGGGACGACCGCCTTCCAACACATACGTAAGTTGAAATATTTCCCTCTTTTCTCCTCTTTCAAGGGCTGCGATTCTCGGAGGACGGGACTCGTTGTAAAGCTCCTTTATCGGGGTAATTGTGAACAGACAAATCGGCCTCTCTTTAGACGCAGCGTTCCTTCGCCGTCTCCGATACTTTCTTTTCTGGCAATTAATGACAGAGGCGATTCACTGCAGACTAACGCGGTCGCTCTGCTTCATTCCTGCACTTTTCCTCTGTCTAACCACTTTACCGAGAGATCCGTCCATCCCCCTCTACCCCATTCAAGGGCCATTCTTGGAGTTCGGGACCAGTCCTCCCAGCTCAATCAGTGCGCTGTGCTCCGGTGTCCAGCAATTATGCTAATGCTAAGCGCTTGCCCTGTATGCTTAGCCCCGGGCCAGAGCGAGTAGGCCACTCCCCATTCAGCCGTTTAACCCCAATCTAATGCTGCATTAGTGCCACAATACTACGGCTCTCCCTTTGAATTCTAACGGGATGTGTTTTTTTTTTTTTTTATTCCGCAGACGCACAAGTCGGCTCGTGATCCGCCGTCTCAGTCTGAGAGCGAACGGCACAACGTTTAACGTTCGCATTGTATTTATATGGAAATTAAAGACATACCGAACAAGAGGGTCCAAATGGAAACGTCAAATTTGGTCGGGGTTCGTCGAGAACGCGCAGCTGTGCGTTCGACGCTGTGATAAGAACACACACGTCCGTCTGTTGGGTCTCTTTTGAAACAGCGTGTTTAGCTTCAAAATTCTTTCGGGACGACCGAATCAGTGAAAACACTTCAGCGTTCCCGAGCTCCGTGGAGGGGGAAAAAGAAAGGAAAACAACTTTCAAATATCTCTTCCTTCCAATCCAGCACGTCCATTATTCTAATAAAAAGTTAAACACCGTCTCCGTATTGACAGAAAATATAACTTCTCAGCCGGCGTTGACGAGAAACAGCCCGTTTTCAACAAGAACCGTCACAAAATTAAATTCCTCTCCACCTTGTTTTTCTGCAGCCGTGCAGAATGGCTGCGGTATCCTCATAATCACACAGTCAAAAAGAAAGGAATATCACATTTAAAAAAATTGCGGCATGCCGGGCGGCCTCTGGGATTGGATTAGCCGAGGGCGTGCGGTCCGTAAATGTGGCCGTCGGGACCTGGGATGTCGGCCGATGGGACTGTCAGACGGCTTTGCTATGTGGTTCGGGGGTTGTGCGGTGACGTCGGCGTTGTGTCGTGCTGTCAAACGTCAAGGTAGCGTCAAAGCCGTCGGTGGAGAGGGCGGCCGGGTGAAACGGGCCGCCGCCGCCGCTGCCCTGCGTTCAAAACAAAAAAGCTGAGCGAGCAGCTCTTCTCTTTTCTGAAGCGCACCGAACCCGCAGCTCACCACAACGGGAACAGAGTCTTAGGAAAAAAACGTTGCGTGTTAAATGGATTTAGCCTGGAAAAGTACGGCGGCGCCGTCGGCCTGTCGGCCAAGGCGTATGTCCTCGTCATGAGGTCTTTGCATCACATGGTCCCTGTAAGATTAGATAATAGAGGCATTATCTTTGCCTTAAAGCCCCGAGACAAACAGGAAATGACCAACTGGACAGGAACAGAGCCGGGACTCTTCGACACACTTTCCGACTGTTGGCTGTTGATTCATCCACTTGGGAGCTGGAAATGAAGTAAAAACTTTTGGAGTCTCCGTGTTCTCCTCCTGGTTTCCGCCGGAGTGAATCGTCCACTGCTCCAGCCCCACGCCGTCTCTGCAGGAGAGGCGCTGGAGACCGTCAACCAATGAAAAGCTTGAGCGAATTCTTATCATCTTGTACATTTCTTCTAGTAAATTATGTCCGTGGCTCCCGACTATCGTCCATCTGGAGAATCTGTTCATCGTACCCTGGCTGTAAAATTGACGTAAAATTCTATGTACGTATTGTTAGTTTATTTATTGTATCTGCAAATGCTGCTCTTTTGCGCCTCTGCTTAGATGCTGGACTGCATTCCGTCGCCCTGCGCTTGCTCATTTGTAATGACAATAAAGTTGAATCTGATCTGAAAAAAGTTACAGATCCAGTGTATTGGCATTTTATGGACAATTTACAACAGAAAGATGCTCTATATATTCAGATTTTAACACATTATCTCGCCTCAACAGGCTTCCAGCGTTAAAGCTGCTCATCGGGCAATCCTTCCGGTTTGAGTCTACTGTCTGAAAACCAAAAGAACCGACCGGAAGTACATAGGTTTTGCTTTTATTTCACGGGTGATTACCATATTCAGACCTGTCTGATGAGTGAGGGTGTGGTTGGGCAGAACACAAAGAGCTGACGCCGGCTCTTTCCTCCTTCAGAGTAACGCGCCATGAAAGAACGGGTCCAGGCAACGACGACAACACGACTTTGAGAAGGAGCGGGAGCGACTGCGGCGTCACTCGAGTGTTTGCAAAACACAGCTGACATCGGAGCAATGGAATCGGCTGATGCGGATCGGTTGGGCGGCTGCCATAAGGACGCTCGGTACTTAGTTGCCGTTCAATGACACAGCGATTTGGCTCGGGAACGGCAAACAGCTGCCGTCAGCTCTGATTTCATCCAAAGAAAACACTAAATGCCGCTGATACCGACAGAAAGTTCTGTCCTCTAAGAGTCGCGGCGTCCAAATCCATCTCGCGATCGTGATGAATTTTACGTTTCCTGGAACCCCCCCCGCCCCCGACGTCTACCGCCGCGCCGCAGCCCTCCGTCGAGTTTCACGACGGAGCCGCCCGGCAGTTTCAACCGCGAGAGAGCGAGACAGACAGACAAATGGCACTGAAAATACAACCTCATTGCCAGAGGTAATTATAGGAAAAGCATGAATAATGTATTCGGCGTGCCTTTCGAACAGAGGGAGCGCTGAGACAGTGGCGGCGCTCGCCAAAGTGCGCGCCGTATCTCCCGCAGAGCCACGCCCAAAGGGGGTTTTTTTGGATCTCCTCACGAACCTGCCGGGATCTGTTTTTCCATAACATCCTCGGACGCTACCTAACACTGTGACAACACCGGTACGGTTTATTAAATTCCTGCCGACGCTCTCATTCCAAGCCAGGCTGAGCTCATTAGATTGAGGACGACGAGGGTCTTCGTTCGCTGCGACAACAGAGCAGCTTTGCAATTGCCTCTCCTTTTTTTTTTTTTCTTTTTTCCACAATCCAACGTTTCAAGTGAGGAGGAGCCTGAGAGACACCGGTTTTGTAAACTTGCATCCAAAATCGCATGGATGGAGTTGACAGGCGCTTCCTTGTTTGATTTTGGGACGCGCACCGGTTCACCGAGGTTAATCTCAACCGGTTCCTGTGTATCTGTGTGTGTAAACAGGATTTATCCAACGCGCCGAGGCGGCCAGCATTCTCGGATCCTGTTGGCTTTGCGCTCGGCCGTGGCGTCCGGCGCCCACGCAAACACACACATGAAGAAGAAGCCATCCCGGAGTCACCATAGTCAATCTAAACACACAAATATGATATCTGGGGTCACGTGGGGCCCGTTTGAGCAGAACGGACATGAAGCTATTTGCTGAGTAGCTATCCGGAAATGGCTGATAATGCAGAGAGAATGATTCGCCGATAAACAATTTAATAAAATGCATTTTCCCTCCTAAGTTCGCTATCTTTATGAAAGCCGGCCGGAGTTCCTCTCTGTCAAAGCAATGCCAAGGATGCCTGGAATCAGACATTCGACCTTTTCCGAGGGCGGCGGCTAATTCATTCCGCCGCACGTCTTCGCACCCGTGCTTGTTTTTATCTCAATAAATTCGGCGCTTTTCGTTCGCGTGAGTTCCCTCAGCCGGTCGTCAATTAGCATTTCGCTCCTTCCTATTCCTGCATGCTATCTTGCCATTCAGTTCACTCAACCCCCCTCCCCCACCACACACACACACACACACACACACACACACACACACACACACACACACACACACACGCACACATTTCCAGGAGGATTTTGGCTAACGCAAGCATAAACACACCTCCTCACAAGGACGAGGCAATTGTTTCCCACTCTTTCCTGCCCCTGTCAGCAACAAAAAAATACTTCTCCCCCTCCGAGCTGCATTTGAGGAACTACGAGAGGCTTATTTATAGACTTCTTTGACATGCAACCTTTTCTTCAACCTCTCTGGAAGGCCGAGTCGAGTCCCGTTAAGCCCCGTCCGTCAGTCCCCCCATCCGGCTGACGGTTAATGCAATTGCTTTTGTATAATTTGTTGCTGATCTGAACGTCTCGACGGCGGCGTAACACGTTTGGAATCAAGAGCGGGGAGAGCGTTACCAGAGCGGTTGCTTATTCTGAGAAAAATGAAACACTCACTTCCCCCGGAATGATCTGAAGGGAGGGAGAGAAAGAGAGAGACGGCCCAGAAATTGAAAGAATGAAACGGAGGAGTCGAGTGAGTGAGAAGACTTGGACGGCCGCTGAAGGCCACGGTTTCATCGTCTGCTGAAGTTACTCCCTGGAACTGAAAAGCTCCAACTTAAAAGAAGTTACAACCTTAAAACTATAACATCTATCACATCCAGGGTGACAAAGTGTTCTATTTTTTTCTCAATAAATGACAAATGCGTTAACACAACCGTGTTTAATCTGCACGGAAACAAAGATAAGCTTTAATGGCCGAAATCTTGTCCCTCATTTTGACTTCTCTTTTTCTCCGGGGAATAAAGTTTCCGCGCTCCTTCGGGCAGGTAAACACCTCGACCTTGGATCAGATCGCGCAATCAGCGACCGGTCGCGGTAAAACCTGTGACGACGTCCTGAGGATTTATTTTGACGAGAAATGCTAATGCAGATGATGCAGTGAAGTGTGTGTGTGTGTGTGTGTGTGGGGGCAGACAGGCGGTGAATGCACCGGTGATTAAATTATAGCTTGATTTACGATCTTTCCTATAAACAGTAGCAAAAACAAAAGTCTCCATGTTTCCACCTGGCTGCGCGATGAGGTGATGGATTTGAAGGAGTCATTTCTTTTTTTTTCCTTTTTTAATTTATTGTTTGTTTTTCATCTGCTCAGGATTTTGCTCTCGCGGCTCCATCAGCGGCAGCGGCTCGCACGTCCACCTCCCAGCCAGAAGGTCCCGGGTCTGACTCCACATGTTCTCCTTGTATCTGCGTGGGTTTCCTCCAGGTTCCTTCCACAGTCCAAAAACATGCAGGAGGTTCATTTGGAGACGTCGAATTGTGAGACAGAGTGATGGTTGCGCGGCGGGTCCAGGGTGAACCCCGTGGATAGGCTCAGGCAACCCCCCTGACCCCCGAAGCGGTTCATATGACGAACGAATGAACGGACGATGAAAAGGCTTCAGGCGAGCTTTTCACCTGATTCCCCGCACGGCTTACCCAGGAAACGGTGTCGTGGGGTCACTGGGAGGGAGGCGGGTCCACGTTGAACCCGACGCCAGCTTATCAAACGGTCCTATAGTGGCATGCGACCATTCACACTCACGGATAACTCCATCATCATTATTCGGAATTGTATTATCATCCATCCTTTTGTCAGGCAAATCAGCAGCGTGTGATGGACGTGCTCATGCCCCGTTTGCTATGAATATTACAAGCCTCGCTTGCTACATGTGCATCGAATTACAGACAATGTGAGGGAATAAATGGCACGTTAATGAAGAGGTTGGTGCATTTATGAAGGAAGAGAAATTCCTGAATGCGGGGCTTGTTTTCATTCATTTTATGGAATGCAGTAACATTCAATACGACGGGAGGAAAAAGAGTGATTTATGCGGAGAGCAGGCAAACTGTTGCTTTTAATTTGCATGTGTTGTACTCCCTTCAAAGTGAATCATGTCTGCCGTGATGGAGACACAGAGAACCGCGGGAAAAACATTTATCCTTCTCTGTTTCCTCGCTTCCATTCGCTGGCCTCTCCTTAAAAAAAAAAAAAAAAAACAAACAAGGATAAGACCGCTGCGAGTGTCCCGGTGACAGGTGGGAACGATTCATCACGGTGTGCGGCTTCTCAGCGCTGGCTGGGTGGGCCGGACGGGGAGCACAATCACTCCCTCGTGATGGTTTGGAAGGACCGTAAACACGCCGAAAAACGGGTCTCGGCTTGTAGATTGCACATTTACTGCGCGCGCAGAATTACAGGCAAAGACCAGCGGGCTCGGAATCCCATTTTACCAACCCACCCCCCGGTGCGAGCGCTTTGTGTCTTTTTGAATTGATAGAATTACAAAGGATGACGCAGCAGAGCCGATTCCTCACTGACAATCAAGGGGCTAATTGAAATGTATGATGGCGCAGAGCGTTACAACGCCCCAGTTCAGCCCTGATATCCATCACTTCCATCACGCCCACCGCGCTGACGGCGTGAAGCGATGAAAGGGCAGAGGCTTACGAATATGAATGCTGCAGCAGAACGGATTTCCCAAACTAAAAGTCATTGGTACACACCGTATTGCTCTCATTCTAGCGAATCCGTTCGACGTGAGTTAGTTTTTACATCTGCGAGGACTTTTGCATGAAAAGCATAATGTGAATCACAACACTTCCGTATTAGCATTTTAGCTTTAGCGTCAATTTAGATTCTGTTGTGTCTGAACCCCGGCAGGATCTCACACACGGCAACCTTTCACAAAGTGATGGCTGCCATGCAAGGCGTCAAACCAGGCCGCCGGCAGCAACCAGTGCTTCGGGTCACGCAGACAGGAAGGAGGAGCAGGGAATTGAACCGCCAACCTTCCCATTGGAGGGACGCCCACGCCGCCGACGGAGCCACAGCCACCCAGGAATAAGAAGGACATAACAAGCGTACGTCCATCTGTTCTGGACAGTGTCGTTCCCAAATCGAGGTGAAGCTGGGAAAATGACTTCCCGCTTTAATGACAATGATATGACCGGGTTTCAGGTGTCAAACCATCAGTACGTTCTAGAGACTTTGACACGCACAAACACACTAAACTCAACATTTTCTGTTCGGAGTCGAGTCTTTCACGGATCGATCATATCGTCGACTTCTAAAAATAATTGGCCAATTCATTTTTTTTGACAATTTGTTTTTTTAATCAACTCCTTACTCAATCTGCTTGATTGAGAAAAATAGAAAAAAAACTTTTTTGGGGGGGGGGACTTGAAAAAATGACTCGGGTAATTATTTTAAGAAAGCGACAACATCAATGGAGAGGGAAAGAAGATGAAGGAGCGCAAAACCCAAATACTCTGCCGGATGGATGAATGGAAACCGTGCATCCGTTTCATCCATGGATTCATTCAGCATCGAAACCTGCACCCAGGCTGGAGACGATCCCGGCCTCTGGATCGCAGGGCCTCTCATCCACACGTCTGGATAATTCAGGGTCTCCTATGGACCTCCTGCATGTGTTTGGAGGTGGAGACTCCACACAGAAAGACCTCCCCATCAGAATCCAACCAAGGGGACCTTCTTGCTGCGAGGCCGAAGCGCCAACCGCCACCAGCATCCTTCATCCAAGTGTTTTACTCCGCTATCGGTTCATCACACTCATCCGCTAAAATGGCCCAATCGAAAAGGAGGCGTCTGATTTGGTAGAATTCAATCCATCACTTCCTCTTAGCCCTCGTGTGACAGAGGACAGTGATTGGTGTCCATGGTAACAATGGTCTGATTAAAAGCGGGTGATGAGAAAGGGCAGACTGATCAAAGTTAAATGTTCCTGGGTGATGGAGTGAGCGGAGCGCGCCGGGAAAGATGGTCAACTAGCAGCGCGCTAATGAAAGTCTGTAGTCGCAGTGATTAGGATAAAGAATAGTCGAGGTCAGCACAAAATAATCTCTTTATGCATAATTCGTTATTCATAAGCTGTCAAACAGATTTGCACAGAGTACACACGAGTGCCGCTTCCCTTGTTTGTTAAGAGTTGACTTCTGTCCGGCTCCTCTTCCCGCTGTTTGCCTGTCAAGGGCGTATTTACTCGCAGATTTGCAAAGTGCTGGCGGCTAAAGGCTGGAAGCTAAAGGCCCCCGGCGCCACCCCCTGCTCCACATCCCCACGTGTTTTCTTTCCAAATTGAATATCGAGTATTAGCTCGCGCAAAACAAGCGGGACATTCTCGCGTATCGCCCCGTCACGGCGGGTTAGCAGATTAGTGTTGCGTTGCTTTGACAGAGCCGTCTTGCCGAAATCTACCTGGGGAATCTTGTCCCGTCAACCTCTTCATCAAAGTATCGGATATTTCTCTATTTTGTTAATCTTTGGCAGCGACGGTTGAAGCCGAATAGTTTTGCGGCCAATCCAAGCCAAAGAATCATCGCGGCCGTTTAAATGCGAGGCCCATGTGCTCTATCAGACTATCAAAATAACCGCCCGGTATTCTAATTATCCAGTATTGAGCCAAAAATGTGATGAGCAGTTTCCAAATACCATCTGGTCAACCTTGACTTAGAAAATTCCTGGAATAAAAATTAATTAATACCACTGGTGCTTTCTTTGTTTTCTGCCTTTGCCTCTTTTCTTCTTCTTCTTCTTCTTCTTCCTCCTCCTCCTCCGGGAGAGATGGGCAGTCTTACATTCAGGAAACCCCTTAATCTTCTGGTCGAAGGTAAATGAGGTCATTCATGAACGACCGGGAGTCAATCAGCGGCGGTCAGCGCAAAGTCCCTCGGGAATACGGAACTCGTTCGACACGAGCCGTCTGATAAATGGCTCTTTACGGGCAAGAAGAGAAGAGAGGAAAGAAAGAATCGTTCTGACATTGGAGGTCAGATGGGAGGGACTTTGGGGTGATGGTGGATGGTGACACTCCGAGTGTGTTCCGCACGTCCGTGATCTTGTTCTCAACGGCAATAATTCGTTCTTCATGTTCACGTTTCTTTTTCTTTCAAGACATTTCCAAGGGCTTGTCTTTTTTTCTGGTTCCTCGGTCTCTGTGTGGCCCAGATATTTTGACCAGAACCATGGCTTCACTGCTCTCATTCGCTTCATTGGCGGGAATCACCTGTAACGGTGAACCTCTGTTTAAATCAGTGGTATTTTCTTTCAAATGCAGTTCTTTTTGCCGAGACCCTTCTGGTGTCTCATGGTTTGCTCTCTCTCCCATTCCCGGTGATATTCGTTTGCAGGCGCGTACGGGAATAACTATTTTTCAAAGTAAAATACCGAAAAGACAAATGACAATGAAATACATTTAATTTTTAAACAACCGTATTCTTTATCTGTGGCCCGAAACCAAAGGATTGGGGACAACTGAAATTTTAGCGTGACTTTACCCCGAGGAGAAAGCTACAGAAATAATTCCCAATATTCTAAGAGGCAATTCTGGACGAGACGACATCCACCGCTAATGTGAGGAAATTATGGACGGATATTAAGTATGCGCTGCCGAACCACCAGTCCAGAGTCTGGACGGCGGTCCAGCAGCAGGTGTCACCTGGAATGACCGGACCTCCGCTCTGCCTCCCCAATCATCTCAAAAAAGCACAACCGTTTGGTGCAGACAAGAAAATCGGGGTGTAGCTGTGTCAGCGCTGGCTCGCGCTGCCCGCCAAAGAAACCGCAGGACTTCTGGGAGTACGGAGACAAAGTGGAAGCAGGGAGATCACACAAAGAAAAAAGAAAAAAACAGGAGCAGAAAGACAGCGAGTACCCTGGTGAAACATTGTTTGGAGATATGTGGGCTATCAAAGTGTCTGGTTCACCTCCAGAGTCGGAGGTTTTCCAATGAGGAGGGGCTTCGGCCACAAACCGTCTGGCTGTCACATCAAGTTTGTTTTAACAGATCAGAAATTTCTGGGTAGGGTCGTGGCGTACTTAGGAGACGCCAGTTGAACCATCTGGAGCGAGATAAGTCCAGAAACCGACAGCTGGTCAGCGCGAGTGGTCCGCTCCACCTCTGGATGTCCCGCTGAGGATCTAACCCCTGGGTTCGGGTCACAACCTGTTTCTTTTTCCATCCGTGTAACCGTGATGGAGCAAGCAAGTAGCATTTCTCATGTGCAAACACACACGTAAAATCAGACGATCCCGTTTTTCCAGCTTTAAAACGTAATCACGAATGAAATGAAACATTCTATTATTGATGGCCACCGTCGGAAAGAGGCGGGGTGAGCGCAGAGAGGCGGCGGCGGCGGCGGCGGCAGCTGCGGCGCTGTCTGGACTCCAGGAGCGTGCGAGCCGCGGCCGCTCAGCCAAGACGCTGTCACGCACATGTAAGCGTCGTGATCCGGGGAATTAAAAAAAAATAAAATGCCACGAGTGGGGAAGTGCGGCTCTGACGTGAGGCGCTACGAAGTTACCGGTGCAAACGCTGGTCGAGCGGACGGCGCCACTATTCTGTCATCTATTTTTCCCCCCCCTTTGATAAACATGAACTTATTAGCTCCTTCCTGAGAGCTCCCTGATGTCATCCGGGGTCAGGGGGTGATGCCGCACCTCGGATGACATCAGGGAAGAGGACGACCGGAGGACAACGAGTGCGGGGGGGTCCTCCAGATATGACAGACCGACGAAAGGCGATTAACGACGCGAGGCTGAACTACCACGGTCTGAAAACGTCCGAAAGTTACATGTGTATGTCAGGAAAAAAAAAACTAGGCCGTCGGAAACCGAAAGAGAACGTGGCTGTAGTGAAGAAAAATGATAAAAATGAAACTGTAATCAAAATAAAACTTAGAAATGAAAACAATCAGCCAAAATCTGGGGGATTTGGGGGAACCCGACGACACCGCCTCTCCCTAATTCAATGCCGCATAACGGCGTATTCTCTCAAAAACGAGTCCCACGCGATTTTAAAAATCGAAATTTATTTCCTAAGTTATTTACAGGATTTCCGCTGTAAAGTCGAAACGCCGCGAGTCCCAGACGATGTGGGTGGAGGATCCTCTGTTTACAGTCACAGGTTGACTTAGGAGAATTGAATTGGTTCTGTGACTGAGCTCGCAAACTCAATTCGCTCGTATTTCAAATTGAATTTCCCTTTTTAAAGGAATTGAAATGCGATGAATCTGTTCCAGTCCCCTGGTTTTGTTTTGTGTATTATTTGTTATTTCGAAAAAATTACTTCATAAATAACAAATAATGTATAAACAGAATAACACAAGATGAGACAGAATGTTTAATATATAAATAAAGGGGTTTTATTAAGTGTACTAACCTTGAAGATGTGACAAAGATGCCGGAGTTTTTAATTTGCGCTCGATCATTTAACTGAACTTACTGGCTGCACACTTCATGCTACAATGTGTTGCTAAATGTAACGTGGCTTTACTTTATTTGAAACTTCATGGATGGCGTGAAGCCGCTCTTCTTTCAAAAATCATCAAACCGTCCCTGATTAGCTTTCAACGCCTCCTCCGATGCCTCGTCCGTCCTCGTTTCCGCCGTCCGCCGCCTTCTCACGGACGATGCTCTCCGTCACCGTATCTCACCTGCAACAACTTCTCCATCTTGTGTTTTTCCATGTTTTTCTCTGGGCTAGCTAGTATCCCACTGTCTTTGAACGCCACTTCACAGACAGATGCGTCCGGGATGGTGTCAAACTCAGATCTAGGTTCGGATCACAAAGCAAAGGATCCGCTGAGCGATGGCTCGAATCTCAGAAAACTCCAAATGCACTCGGGCGCGAAGGTTCCTCTGTTATGATTAGAAGTAAGAATTGGACGTAACCCCGGTGACCGACGGATTTCTGCGCTCTTCCGATCGGCCGAGCCCCGATTTAGACGAGGGGCAATTGCGTTTTCCTCGTTCACGGGTAGAAAAAGAAAGAAGACCCACCGGTGACAGGTGTTTTATCAACCACCAGCTGCAGGACGGGAACCCCCTCAGCAGCCACATTATCATGCTGATGTGCACGCAGAGCTTATTAGATCTTTGATGTTGGTGTGAAGATCAGTGGCGCCAACACCCTCCCCTCCCAGCACCCGACCGCCGGGTCCCAAAGGTCTGCAGATCTGCCAGAGGTGACCTGTCATTTCCAGTTCTTCTCTCCTGCTCAAGCAACTGAACATTAAGCTTCGATTTATTGTTCCAGTGTGTGTGTGTGTGTGTGTGTGTGTGTGTAGAACAGACAGTTAGGCTGGTGGGTCATTGATTTGGTCCCAATAGACATGACCTTCTTACAACTCACTATCAAGAATCAGCAAGGTGGCTCCACCGATGTGTGTGTGTGTCGCATCCACCGATGTGTTTCAAAAAACACACACACTCACACTCCATTGATCAGTGTGACACAGACTGAAGATGACAGATACACTGATAGGAATCAACGCTGAAGTGAAGGTAGACTTTCTGGAGAGCAAACCAATCTATTACGACCCCGGCGACAGACGGGACATTGATGCATGAAGGGAAATGAGGAAACGCCAGAAGAAAAGGGAGGGAGATTTGGGAAAGAAAGAGGAGCGGGAATCGAAAGAAGGCAAACGGAGACCAGCATTTCAAACCAACAGAGTCGAAAAGGAAAAGATGATGCCTGTTGGAGGTCAGACAGGAGCGTTTCCCCTCGTCAGTCGACTATTTGGCGTGTTAAGTTACACACACACACTCTTCTACACAAGGAGCCCGGGATTGGATTATTGATCACGTTGAGCCGGGCGGATCTGAAAGGACAGCAGAGGTCTCTTTATGGATGGACTACTCATAGCCGCTGCTAACAAGAAAAACAGCAGGTGACGTGAAGTCATGAGGGATTAGCTCCGCTATCCACCTCAGAGAGGATCACGCCCGCAAAGTGTCAGGGCAACACCCGGTTTGGACCGTGGATCTCAGCTCCCAGAACCATCGAAGCTCCTACTCCACTCGGTTCCGAGGCTCCAGAAGCGGCGAGATATGGAGCAACGAAAGCTCCAAGCTCTTCTGGCCTGCTACACCTCAGAGGAGCTTCCAGGGCTGGCAGAGGAACATCAGCATTTTGGCCCAAAATAAGTGTGGAGCTAGCTAACGGCGAACGGGTTCTTCACACAGTGAAGCAGCGCAGGGAGAAGATAGAAACACTGCAACCCATCTGATCATCCATGGCTATGATTCCATGAACGCTGTGGCAGCTTCCACCTCCATTCCACCTCCATCCTTCCTCTTCTTTGTCGATGTTTTTGTTTTTGAGCGTGGAGCTTAAGGCGCAGGTTACAGATGCCTCCCTCACCTACCGCGGTCCCTCACTGCTTGTGGGAATGCAGAACTAAAAGGTTCCCCCTGGAGGAGGCTACTTCCCAGAACCAATTTTGGAGCTGCACGGTTCTGAGAACTTTTCTGTTTTCAGAAAGCGGCTGATCCTGAATCGGTCTTCTTCGGCGTCGGACTTTGAAAAATAAAACTGAATCTTAGGGGGCGGCGCAAATAAAGTATACATTATTGTTAGCTTTGATAGAAAGTGTGTTCTCTTGTACTTTTGTCATCCTGAGGAATGAGCTTTGTCGCCACAACCCAAGTAGCACCTCTATCCCCGGTCACATAAAAAAAAAAAAAAAAAAAAACACAACAACATTGAACTGCGTTCCTGAAACCGAACAAAAGAGAAAGAGAAATCTAAAAATATGAATCCGCTCATGAATAAAAAATGTTATGTGAATTTCTTTGTTCTGTGGCATAAAATGCCGGGCTAAGTGTTCTGAAGAACATCTCCGCTGGTGTTCCAAGCAGCACGGCCTTTTGAACAAAGCCGCTCTATGACCCGAGGCTCCAATTTTTTTTTGCCATCTCCGCATACGTCCGAAATAAGAATATATGGCCACAGAAACCGAGGAGGACGATGAAGGATGTAAAAGTGTATATCACGCAACCTCAAAAGAAACCATATCTGCCATGATCGATGCCCTTGGGTTATTGAGTTACGCACATTTACACAAACACGGAGAGCAGAAGCAGATGGATGCTCTTCACCGCTGGCTGCTCCTGGACCTGCAGACCAACCTTGGTGATCCACAACCAATCGGGGGGATATTAGCGGGGCGAGTTCTCAGAGAGATAAGTAGGAAGACGCGGCCGCGCCCTGGGGGGGAAGTTTGTCTTTTACTTAGCATGACGAGGAACAAAGAATAATAAAAACACATCAGCGAAGTTGGGTTGGAATAAAAACCCACCCGGAGCCTCGCCAGAAAGTTCTCCGTGTGAAATGTGAGACCGTAACAAGTGAAATAATAACATACCGGATCGTACCCGGGCCCGAGTAGCCAATTTCGACGGGGCGAGGGGATGGATCACGGTCTGCTGCTCCTGACAGTTCAGACCCGCCGTCTAACATTGAGCGTCGCTTCTTTTTTTTTTTTTATTTCTTTTCTGAAGAATCAGTGCTTCAGAGTCAAACTTCAATATTGAAAATGAAAAAGACGGACAGAGAGAGAGCGAGAGAGAGAGAGAGAGAGAGAGAGAGAGAGACACGTCAGGTATCAGAGAATGTGAACGCTTTAGCAAAAAGGACGTTTTGATGAGACCTTGCTGACATTAACAAGGGACGCCCGCTCTATGAAGCTCCTAAACCCGCTGCACGTTCCGACTCTTCAGCCCCTTTTGAAAAGGTCCATCATCGCATTTAGCACATAAAGTGAAACCATGACCGTATACTGACAGACATCAGGGTGAGACCATGATAGCGATCCGTTAGCTAAAATAGAGGGATGATATTATATGCACGGTTGCACGTGTCTATATGACTTGTGATGTGCGGGTGAATGGTTGCATGTCTCTCTACGTGGTCCTGCGATCCAGGGTGAATCCCGCCTCTCGCCCAGTGACAGCTGGGATGGGCTCCAGCACTCCTGACTGCAGGATAAGCCGTATAGATAATAAATGAATGAATAGCTAAGATAACCTCTGTGTCCTCTTATCAATCTCGTGCCTGAAAACAAAGTCTCTCTCATTTAAGAAAGCCAGATTTCCCTGTGGATTTCTCTGCTTTTTTTTAAATTGCGTGTAAAATAGCCATGTACCTCCGCGTTCCTGCTCAGTGTCATGTGTTAGCAACACGCTATCTGTCCGCTCTGTGAGTCGTTTGCAAAAAATATATCCCGTAAATAAACAGATCCAAAACACATCGTAGAAAAAAATAAACAAACAGGTCAAACCAAAATGGCGACGGGCCGTCTTGAGAACATCCTGTGAGCAGGATGTGCAAAGACGGCACGTAACATAAACGGAAACCATGAAACAAAGTCGCGCTTTTTCCTCTCAATCCTCTAATTATCCATTTTACTGCTGCATCTTATTCACAATAAACACGGGCATTCCACGAGGATAAGGCCGTGACACACCACATACTGGCAACAGCAGGTCTCCATTTAGGCATTTCAAGGTGAGTTAGAGCCCCGACCACAGTTGGTTTCCCATGAAGAGGCCTTAATGACTCTTCAGAGGCCGAGGTCTTCGTGGCCATTACCTCTCATCCTGCAGACAATTTAAAGGGTAAATACCCCCAAGTCTGAGCCTAATTCCACCCACTCCTCCCGTTTATTTTATTATTTTTTGCAATTTGTCCTGGGTCTCGACACGCCACCGCGTTGCACGTCTTCTTCAAAACGGGCGGCCGCACGCCGTATCGAGGTCGGGATTTTTACCTCTACCGGAGGAAACACTAACTTCTCTAAAACACGGGCTCAAATTCTCTGTCAACTCATGAGGTTAGACTGGTCATTCATGAGCAGAATATATTTCCTTTGTGTCTGTATAGTCAGATATATCAGGGCTCTGATTGGACAAAGTGATCGGAACCCATCCGTCACCTGACCGGTATCAATCAATCATTCGGCAGAATGAGGAGACCTGCTCGCTCGGATACCAAGATCGCAAGGAAGTGTTATCTGGTGATCAAACTATTCAATTGGGTCGAAGCGACACACACACACAAATAAACGCTCACTTTGAAAAGCAAAACCCCAAATGTCCATCGATACAATCATTCAATGATGGAACCTCACTCTGAAGGTTGAAGATGGTTTTGTCTTTCCAAGCTTGACAGAGAAGGTCCACCAGGGTGTCGCTGTGACTTTGGCAAAGGATGTTCACCCCACCCCCACACCCCCTCAAAGCAGCTGCCGAACTGACAGAATACGATGGTTTTGTGAAATAGGTCAAAGGTGAAGGGAGCGTGCAAGGCTAATCCAGGAAACCTGCGGTACAAGATGCGAATCGACGGACATTTCGGGTTTCGCTTTTTGCACTTAGAAACTGCCGACGACAAGAGGTCAGATATCAGCAACTGCGCCAAGACATTAGCATTAGCGTCAAAAGGGCTTTAGCACCGGTGCATGTTGAAAATGCAAGTTTTGTTTTTTTATCCTTCGTAGTCAATGGACCAACAAGGCGGCTGAAAATGATTTCCTGGCATGTTTCTCTGGTCGGGAGCTGCGCTGACACCGATCTATCCTAGACTAGAATACCGTGATTCTCTGGATGGGATGTATTTTGATATCGAACCGGGTAGGCTATCACTTATTTCCGTCAGAGCTTCAATTTCCGTCCGCCGGTGCAGACCGATTGCTCTCCGTCGTCCGTTCGGAGGGGGCGCGGGTCCACGAAGACGCAAGGAGGGAGAAATCGGACATGCATTCCTGGGCTGAGGCCAAGGCAGATCTGCGAAAACATGCTCCATGTGGTAAGAATGATCAGCCTATGAGAGGTCACTGTTTGCCTGCTACCCCGCTGTTTGCACAGGACTCTAACAATCACATTGATCTCAGCTCACCGGGACACTAAAACAAGCACCCTGTCCGACCGGGCCGCAACTCACATTTGTTAGGTATTAACTCGCCATGCAGAGACTTCCAACCTCATGCTGTCTAAATATTTAGATGAGCTCCGAGATAACCGGTGATCTCAAAGAACATGCGAGTCTGGGTTCAAGGGTGTGTATTATTTTTAAAGTATTTACAACAGATCGCAAGATGGCTGACACGGACGAGGCTCGTGGACGAGTTTTCACGTTTTTACCGCTCGTCGATCTGATTCTTTTACATTTTAATTGAGCTCACGAGAGCCTTCGTACAAACACACACGCACACACGTGCGATATGACCTGAACGCTGTCTGGTAATATTGAAGAATTTGAATGCGGGGATGTACCGAACAATCCATGCAACCGTTATCCGACAAGGCAGGGACATTTTTAACCATGTGATGTGATAACGATTCGGCATTCCAAACACGACCGCGCCGCATACCTGGGGGATCCAGGGAAGCTCCGCACTGCCACGCTAGAAAAAAAATCCACGATCGAGTCTGAGTTACTCAAAACCACATAACATGTGAACTCGGTCGGCGGAGGTCTCCTCAGCCCTTTTCCCCGTTCGCCGGCCTCCGACCTGCCGCCCTCCAGCCAGATGTCCTCACGGGGAGACTTTTGTTCCTCCACCCAGAAGTAAAGCTCCGCTCGCAGCTCGCACGCTTCCTGTTTTGTGACAAGTTAGAAGAAATAGCACCCAAAGGTCCGCGCCGGATAGGAGCTGCGGGGGTCGCCGGTGGTTTTGCAGGGCAGAGCCGAGAGCTCCGGTCCCCACTGCTGATTCCCGGAGGGCCCCCGCCTCGGTCTCCTGCGCGTTATCCCCGGCAGTCCGGTCCGAACCCCGTCACGGCCTCACTGTCTCAGACCCCGCTGTCCACGCTTAGCTTCAGATTCATTTTTACAACTTTACCTTCGGGGACGTTTCTGTTGGGGTGATATTTAAGTTCCGATTCTTCCTCCAGATGACCTGGTTTGTAAAATGCGCCTTTTCCAACAACGTCCTGAAGCCTGCTTGCCCAAATGCCTCCGCACATTACGACATCGATCATTTTGGTTTTTTTTCGCTCATCATCATTCTTTAGCACTTCATGTTGTCATGATGAATCTTTTGATTTCACTCTCTGCCTAGTCAATGCATGAGGATCAGTAGATTCTTTGGTTGCTTTCCATCTTGGTCCTCAATTAGTGCCAGGTGGTGGAGAATCAGCCAACTGTTGGAGACCAATAAGGGTGAACTTCCTTCCTGCTCCTCGACAACTGACAATTAGAGAGGGCTCCAGAAGTGTGAGCTTGTCCTATTTTAATACTCATTCATGAATTCAGTCACTCATTTGTGCACATAAGAACCCGCCGCCCCGGGACACGACCGACCGTGTTTGCCGCTCGCTGGAAAACGCCACAACAGAAAAGCTGCAGGAGATCGAATTGAGAACAAGATTGTGTAAAAAAGTGGAATGCAGCCGTTTCTTTTTTGGCCGGAGCGAAGGGAGGAATCTTTAATTAGAATGTGTTGAAAGATCATAGTTTCCCTCAGAGCTATCGGGCCTTTTCATGTTTATATAATGCATATGCATGGGTTGGAGCAATCATCTGAAACCAGACACCCGATTGCACATAGCTGAGCTCTTAAGGTTCACAGAGCAACGCGTCTCTGGATTTCAGACTCCAAAAGGGTCGGGGGATACGGTCCCGTTTGAAATCAACATGTGTTCTGCATCTGAGCGCTGAGACATGCAATATATATGTATAAAATATAAACAATGTATCTAATTAATCACCCCCCCCCCAAGGAAAATAAAACATACAGACTTGAAATTAAATATAATAATGGAATTATCGCAGAATGCATTAAAGGGAGCGGCACAGCGGATAGCGCTTTCGCTTCGCAGCAAGAAGGTCCCCGGGTTGGATTCCCACGGGAGGCCTTTCTGTGTGGAGTCTCCATGTTCTCCCCGGGTCTGCGTGGAGTTCCTCCGGGTTCTCCGGGTTCCTCCCGCATTCCAAACACAAGCAGGAGGTTCACTGGAGACACTTCACTGCCCAGAACGAGTAGGCTAATGCTTGTATGTCTCTTAATGACAATTGAATGGGAGGGTGAGTGGTGGTTTTTCACTGTGACATGTGAATGAGAGGCTGAATGGCTGTTTCCCGAAATGTTGTGCAGATGAGAGGGCGAATGGATGTGCGTCTCGATGAGACGTGCATGGAAAAGAAAAACCACGCACATCCTCTGCCCAGGTAGGGATGGGTGCTGGATCAAAAGTATCGATTGAGTAACGATTTGTAGCAAAATATCCGCACACCAAGAGTGCTTCAAACATGTGGATGATTAATTTTACAATGAGAACAGAATTTTTTTTTATCGCATGACGTTTCGAACCAAAATGTTCTCCTCCCATGCTTATCAAAACATCTTTAACAAACATATTTTTATGGCGCCATTTTAAAGGGAATGATCATGATTAATTCCTTCCTTTTTTTTGCCGCATCTCCTGTTGGATGTATAATTTCCTTTTCACTTTAACATTGTCTTCAACTTGTTTTGAGAACCCAAAGATGAGATACTCTTAACAATATGTCCAGATAAGAGTATCTTAAGTATACAATACATACACTGTACAAAGGGGAGGAAGAATTAGACAAACCGAACAAACAGAGTAACCAAACATGTAAACAAGAGCGAAACCTTGCCTCCCTAAATGATGTGTGAATGAGAGGTTGAATCGTTGTTTGTGTCTTCATGAGATGGACCGGTCCGTGGTGATGGTGAATCCTGCCTCTCGCTCACTCACAGCTGGGATGGACTCCATCAAACCCCATGACCCCTGAGTGCAGGATAAGCGGTGCAGATACTGAATGAATTCATTAAAAGACGGTGGTGGGGGGGCGGGGGGTTGATGAATCACTCGACTTTGTTTTGCCTCATAAATGATGAGCAAGTCCCGTTTCAGTTGTGTGAAAACATGTCACATCATGGCCCCGAGCCCGAGAATACTGACGCCTGCCAGCATCGTTGGAATCGGAGCAGATCCCCAAAGACGTCCCATCGGCAATCACAGCGCGAAACCCCCTCCCCGCCCTCTTCCCTCGTCTGAACCAGTAATAATATGATGCTGGATTAATTTTTGTTCCACTCAGTAAGCTATGAAGGAGAGGGGGGGGGAAAAATGCTTAGTGTCCAAAATAATGAAACATTCCATGACACGTCCTTATCAGCCGAACGAAAAAAAATCACATTATCTTCAAAAGGGGTTTTAAATGCCTGCCTGCCCGTTTGCTCGCTACCTCAAGCTGCACGGGGAATATCAACTGAGAGACAGTAATTCGCTCTAGCGCTTAATATTCAGTTCTCAGCTATGTAATATGCAAATTCATTGGGGTCATGCAGAAGTCAGATTGGAAAAAAAAAAAAGAAGAAAAAAAATCCTTAAACTTAATTTGAGAGGCAGTTGGAGAATTCTCTAAGAAAATCAGTCGGTTATGGATAGGGTTGAGTAAAAGTCAAACCGGCACGCTCCTTCGGGAAGCTGAGAGGTCCCCGCAGTCCTGACACCAGTTGATCTCTTCAGATTTACAGCGCCTGGACTCTATTAAATTCTACACCTACCGTATTAACATCGCGCAGCGCCATCACCTGCCCCGCGGGAATGCGGAGTGGCGAAGACCGTGTTCGACAAATGAGATGCTGGAATTAGATGCTTCAGCTGGAGAGAAAAAAAATAAAGAAAAAAAAATACACTTTACATGGGAAGGTTTACTGTTCCTATTTATAGTAATTATTTGGTTATCTTAATCATGTATTCATTGTGTCTGGCGCTCTGGAAGGCTGGAGCCGATCCCAGCATCCGCTGAGAGGGCGGGCTTCACCCTGGAGCCATCAAAGGGCCCCATCAAGAGTTGATGGACACCCGTCAACAACCATTCACCCTCTCATTCACGACACGCAGAAAACAGGTAAACAACCGTTCAGCCTCTCATTCACACATCACATGGAGACATTACGATTCACCCTCTCATTCAGATTTCATACAGGGGCATACGAGTCTTCACCCTCTGGGTTACTGAGGGTCCTGGAGGAACCCCGTGTAGACACACGGAGAATATGGAGACTCAGCAAAGAAAGACCCCCTGTCGCAGTCCAACTGGAATCCAGGGACCTTCTTGTCTTGAGGCCACTGTGATTTATCGTAGTTTTTCTCGCTTTTCGCGTTCGGCCCGTTCGTCTTTTGCACCGGATTCCAAGTGCAGTCGACAGGTTCTGCTCCTCACCGCGCAATGGATTCTTTCAGAACGGATACAATCGAAGAGCTCGGACTACTCCGCCGATCACCAGCTACGTCGGACTCGAGGGCATCTTCTTGCCCGGAAGCGGTGTGAGAGGAAGCAGAAGAGGGGGAAGCGGCAAGCGGCTAGACCTACCCACCCTGCCATACCATCCGTCCTTCGAGCAAACGTACGATCCCTGGATGATAACATGGATGGCTTGAGGCTACTGAGGACAGCGAATCGAAAGATGAGTGACGGTCGTGTGCTTGTCGTCACTTAAGCGTGTTTATTTTTCATCCTGTCATTATTTTGTTTAGCTCATGTCACCGTGGGATTGTGAGGAACGTCTTCTCGGCTCCTCTGTACGTCCTGTAGAAGCGTAGAAATTGACAATAAAGCTGACTTTGACTCATTCATTTATTCATTTCCCACGATAAAAAAAACGGCCCCTGGAGAAATCAATGTCTGTACGTTTCTGAAAGCCATCTGAAATTCTCATCTCAAGCCGTCACCTGAGACGTCATCATTTAGCGGCTCTGCAGCCATCATCTGTTGCCGCCTATTAAAAAGAATCGTCCCCTTCGAAACCCCGCTCCCTCTGAGAATGGGTTTATCGATCCATCTCCTTCAGTTCTAGAAGTGTCACTTTACCGCGGCTGCAGGCTTTGTAAAATCTATTCTAGCCTGATAGCCCATGTCCGGTAACAACCGCGGATTGTTGTGCTGACGCCGGGCCGGATGATGTTGAAAAGGGACAGAAGAGGCTGCGCCGCAGGCACTGCTAATCACTGCCAGGGAGGAAGAATTAGCCATTTGAAGATGGACAGGACTGATAGAGGGATCATGAAGCTATTAACCTCTAAACAAGCTGCTGAGAGCCCAGCAGATGGCGGGGCTGATGGCGAGTGTGCTGCCAGATTGGGCGGAGAGCAGAACAACAGCCCAGACTTATTACGGAGGCTGATAGAGCAGCCCTGCCATCCAGAGCAGCTTGAGCTGTGTGTGTGTGTGTGTGTGTGTGTGTGTGTATGTGTGTGTGTGTGTTTGTGTGTGTGTCTCTGCAAAGTACAGTATGTACGTAAATAAATCCAATGTCACGATCTTAGTTTTTGAAATGAAATTCACACTGTAAGCACAACGGAGCAGTCAGCGCTTTTTCCTCACAGCCAGGGGGTCCCTGGTTGGATTCCCACCAGGGGCGGCCTTTCTGTGTGGAGTCTCCATTTCTCTGCGTGGGGTTCCTCAGGGTTCTCCGGGTTCCTCCGAACACACGCAGGAGGTCCACTGGAGATCCTAAAATGCGCAGCCGTGTGAATGAGAGGTTGAACGGTTGCGCGTCCCTTTATGACGTGTAAATGAAAGAGCGAAAGCCTGTGAAAAATTCAAGTCCAGCTGCCACGACGAGAAGATTTCACCATGACCTGGATGACTGAGCACCTCCACAGATGAGAGCGAATGGTTGTATCAACCCCTCTGCCCACCACCAAATCCTGACTGCAGGATAAGTAAATGAATGAATGAATGAATGAATGAATGAATGAGCACAATTTGCCAAGCGGACCAGTGTGATCCAGTATGTTTCACCGCAGGGGTTAAAAGAAAAACAGTACGTCATTCAGGGCAATCATGGTTTTCCTTTACGAACGTATATAACCTTAACACATTTGCATAAGAAGCTTAACATAAATAAAGGCAAACTTCGGCTCCCGGAACCCAAACGTCAGCCAGAGTTTACAGCCGCACACCCAGGAGTTTAACCGTGACAGGACGCCGTGTGGAAGCTGTGCACGCCACTTGGAGATGACTGTCTGTTATCCCTGCGTGATAGTAACTTTTTGCCAGCCGCCTACTTCCGCAGGAGTAGAAGAAGAAATAAAAATAGCAGGTGATCCCAGACATGAAAGCTAGAAAATAAAATATCATAAAAAAAATGAAAAAAAAACACATGAAAGCTGAGTTGAGGTGCAGGAAAAGACAGTTTCCCCCCCGTAAATGAAGACGTCAGGGTGGAGCGTGCTTGTTTGGCGTCAGGAGTATAATGCTGCTCGGATAAACAGAGCAGCGGCGCTGCGCTAATAGCTGTTAGTTATGTAGGCTCTGACATCGCTGACAGATTTGGGAGGTGCAGCATCGGGATTCAATCCCACCACGGGAAATGAGAATTATGTTTGATGACTAGGAAAGTTTGGAGCGCGGGAACCAGCAACTTTTACACACACACACACACACAAACACACATGCATGTACACTGGGTCTTTGTGCACTATATGAAAATACAGACGTTGCTGAGAATAAGAGGTGCATGAACTCAAGAGCACGTGAGGAATATTTAAACTGACATCGCTGTCATCGTACTAGGTAGCATCGTCTCTGGGGTGGGTGTGTGTGTGTGTGTGTGTGTGTGTGCGTGCGTTCTGCACGGTCATGAACCTCAGATTAATCCATGAGTTCTTCTGGTTATTGTTGCTTGATTTGACAACATGCCTTTTCTTTTTCCAAGCGCTTATTTCTTCTCTATTTTATCTCTTTCATTTTTTTACATTCAAATGTTTGGCGGGAAACTCCTCCTGCCTGTGGTTCGATTGAGGCAACACACACACACACAAACACACACACACACACACACACACACACACACTTTGGCGAGGATGAGGAAGCGATTGTGGTTTCCTTGTGTTTACAGAGTCAACATCTTCAATAACATGCTCCGAGTCGTCGCTGATCTTTTCTGCTTTCGCAGGCCGACCATACATTTTTTGGGGAGACGCGAACCGGCTGCCTGAAACCCAAATTATCTCTGAGCGTCTCGGGGCGGGGGAGGTAATGCGGGTCGTGTCAACTGAAAGACAGTTCGAGAAGATTTCTCGTTTGTTTGCTTTAACACAGGGGTGGGTAGTTGCTTCTTTACAAGGCGCCGTATGAGAAACCTGAATGGGGTTGGATGGCAGAGCCAACGATAACTTCAACTTAATTCTGCTCAATATGAATCATGTCCCATTGCAAAAGGCAGTGGATTATATATTCTGTAAATATTGACATTAATGTACATAATTGTGGTGTTGATCAAACAGGAAAATAATCCTTTAGAAGTAATAAACGGTAAAACAAAAGCAATCATTTCATCAGGGTTCTGAACCCTGTTATTTCGCACTTGTTGACCTTCGCAAACGCTAAAAAGGGTGTTCTGCAGTATGCTAAGTATATGCAATTGATCAACTCTACACAGAAAGCAAAAAGTGCTTTTGATTTTTTTTCAGTTAGTTTGACTTGTTCAGTGAGAGAAACCCAGTCTGGCTCTGGCTTGAACAAGTGCGTCGAAATCCAGCTGAATCCTTGAACTGGATATGCGAAGGACAGCTGAGAGGTGAACATCAGTGGGAGAAGATCTGTCTCCGGATTTGTTGAACTTCTTCACTGCGAATGTTTGTTCAAATACGTGATTTTAGAGTTCGCAGTTCTCCCAATTATGAGAAAGGGTAGCTGGGCACCGTCGAGAACGTCGCAGCTCTCAACCGAAGCCAGAGAAAATACTGAAAGTTGACCGCTCTGTCCTCAAGCTGAAGTTTCAGATTTCCTGCGATCTCCTCAACCCTGCGCGTCACAGTCCATCAAGAGAGAGGCGCACTCTCAAATGCGTGCGATTTCTCCGGGCACATTAGTGCTGCGGAGTCCAACAAACACCCCTTTATAAACCCGCCGTCCAAAAACGGCTTACTTTTTCTGGTGATTCTGTGGGATATGACATAACTTGTCTTGACAGCTGCATTTCTGGGTGTGCAAAGCTTTGTAAGAAATACTTGTTGGTTTTGCAGTTTAGCTAGCAAAGACTCCCCTGCATGGTCATCACCAGACAAGATTTTGTACGCTCCTCCGCGTTTGGTCACGTAGTGACGATTATAATAGCAATCCTGATACACCCTGACCTGTGTACCACAGATCAAGCACACCAACTCACTTTTGACATCTGTAAATAAAACTTTAGCGATCCACGTCTTGTTGAAAATTCAGCATTCCGCATCAACTTTTGTTTTTTTTGTTTTTTTTGTTCAACTGACATTTTAAGGATTAACTGGCAAGCATCACTCTTCTCATTTCGTGCACTCACGTCATGGATGTGCATACGTGTGTCCTCACGTAAAAAAAACACCACTGTTTTCTAAATTGAAGCAACACACTTGTAAAACATAGACAGAGTAAATGTTTTTTCCTTCATGTTCTGATCGACCGCTGATTATCTGATTTAACACAATATTAACAGTACGCATTTGGAGGCACACTGAAATCGACGCGTTTATTTAGAATCCGACATTTTGACATTATCGCCACGTTTTGGACAAAAAAGTTCTCAGAATGCATCTTTTAAGAACCGTCTATTTTTGAATTTTGTTCCACGAAGTAGCGACCTCCAGGGGAAGCTTTAAGTTTTGCATTCCCACAGGCAGTGAGGGACCGCGGTAGGGACGGGCGTGATGTAAACGTCTGCAACGTGGACCTCGAGGGTCACACTCAAAAAAAAAAAACGAAGAAGAAGAAGAAGAAGAAGAAGAAGAAGAAGAAGAAGAAGAAGAAGAAGAAGAAGAAGAAGAAGAAGAGGAAGACGACAAGGCGGTGGAAGCTGCCACAGCATTCATGGAATAATAACCGTGGACTATCAGAAGGGTTCAAGTGTTTTTATCCTCTGACCTATTCTGGGCCAAAATGTTGATGATCATCTGCAAGCAGACCTGTCCGTCTCTCCATTACTTGCCGGCTCTGACCAGTGACCAGGATAGCTTTTAAAAATGGCACTTCCACAAGAAGTATCAGGTCATGAACGTGGCTTATGAGTTCCATCAAATGAATAAGCACCTGCGTTCCTATGGAAAGGATCCTGCCACAGGGGAGAAGCTAAAACGCTTCCAGGAGCTGATGTCCGTGCTCCATGGCTCCTCTGCTGTCTGAAAGCACCAAGAAACGGCCTTGTTCCTGAAAAGATTCTGGGATCTGCGAAAAGAGTCCGCTGGGGTCAGCACTCCTCTCCGCACGACTGTCACATTAAACTTTTCAAATTGACTCCATAAACGTGTTCATTGTTTTCTTTCCTTACCAACTTCACAGCAAATATATAAAATGTTCATTTCTCTCTTTTTTGTTTCACCCACAAAAAAAAAACAAGGACGTTGAGCTTTCCAGGAAACGTTCTCTTTTTCCACCGTCGCTTCAGTGAAGACAACAACAGCTGAGAAGCCATTAATTTTTATCCTCCCTGATAATCCGGTTTCCAAATTTCTATCTTCCCCAGGATTGTTTATGACACTACGCAGACCACTAAATTACACATGTGTCCGTCTGTCTCTTTCTGAGGACACTGTTTGTGAGTTTGATCTTCGATTCCACGAGATGATGGACATCACAACTGTGCCGGATGCCTAAGCTCACGTCATATTAGGCGGTCATCAATTATGCAAACCCGCCGTTCTCCAAATAATCAAATACTGAGAACGGGAACAGATTCATCCTGTTTATGGCCATTTCCTGGCGAGAAAATAGGTGAGAGAATCTAACGGGACGGTGGTTCCAGATCACGTCAAGACATCCGAGAGCAGAATGGGAAAACGTTCTTGGACAACGAAAAGGAATATCCCTCTCGGAGTATCAGATCACTTTTATTGTAATCTGATGGAAAACAGATAAAATGTCTACCCCCAGTATGAGATCTGCAATGTGTCTGTTGATGTACACAGATTAGCCACTTTTGGGACAAGATCGCAACTTTAAGAACCAGTAGGCTCGTATTTCAAGCACGGACCTGTTCGTCCGCCGGCTCCTCGCAGGCTCAGTCCCATTTGTCGCAAGAAAACAGCTGAGCAGTGACAACAATCATTTTTAAAATGGCGCTCCATGGTGGACAAGGAGTATCTGGAAGTGGGCGCAGCTTATGAGTTCATGAATCACCAAGCACCACTGAGTTCCTACCTCCGAGTAGAAGCTAAGGTGGTTCCAGGAGCTGAGGTCCATGGTCCCCGGTCCCTCTGCGGTCCGAATGCACCCAGAAACCTCAGCCTCATTTCTGAAAAGGTTCTCGGAACTACAAAAAGTTCCTCCAGTGCCAAAGGGGTCAATAAAGAGCGTTGGCCCACTGGGCGCAGGTCTTGGTTGGAGTACAAGTCCTGCTCTCTCACCGCACGTGCTCGGTCATCGCTGACGGATACTGCTCCGAGCAGCTGTGTGACATAGTGGAGAATTTTCGCAAATAAAAGTCTGAAGTGTTGATAGAGAGAAGAGTCACTGTACGAGAATCCACCTTCTCATACAAACGTGGCCCTTGATAAATTTCCATGCTACTCCGGAGCTCATTACATCATGTAATAGAGGTCAGTGTTTTTTCTCAACGTGTTCCCAAAGCCAAAAGACCGATTCCAGTTTAACTTCAACCCTCAAAACTGTTGTCTTCATATATCTACTGTTAATCCAAACTTACCTACACATTAATGACATTTGACTTTGCATGGACAAGAGCTCCGGCCCCAACATCTGGGTCCGGGGGGTTACTTGGCACCATTTGTCCGCCATCCCACGGGCCGATCGTCAATCCCTCGTAACTGTCATCGTGTTTATGCGCGGTAAATCGTCGGTCACCCCCGGCGATCGTGTGATTTAGCTCATCTGGCAACGGGATTAACGAAGACATTCAACGGCCTGACATCGCACGCCCATAAATAAATATACTTAAGCCCGTGGAAACACATGGGCGTGGAGCACGCGAAGGAATCAGCTGCAAAAGCCAAAATGTTCGCAAATCCGGCCACACACAGGTGGGATTTAAATGCGTCCGAGGGGGGAGCGAAACGGGGAACTCTCGAGCAAACATAGCAGCTAATTACAGGAGAACCTCGGCCTAAGAATTTAATATGTTCTTTGACTGCGTTCATGAATCAAAATGTTCACGTGCAAAATCAACTTTTCCCGTTGAAATTAATGTAAATCCCACTGATCCGTTCTCCAGTCCCCAAAAATATACTGCGCTCTTTTGAAACGTTTTTGTTTTTTGAGGTGAAAATACAGAAAGGAATTAAAGATAACCTTAATTACTGTTGTTCTTGCTGTTCTTTTGTTCTTTCTCTTCTTCCCAGCACTGGTATTCGCCGTTTCCTTCGCTTCATCAGCAAAAGTAAAGCTTTATCACATTTGAGACCCTAGCTAATGCTAATGCTAATGCTAATGCTAATGCTATCTCCTGCAAGCTGTCTTTCATTCATCCAAACTAACAATCACTTTTCTACTCCTTGCAAGACCTGAGACCTTTGCTTCATCAAAGTAGTCGCCCCTTTAGCCACATTAGCCGTCTTTAGCGCATCTTCGTTCTTCAGGGTCATACAGACGGTTGACTTAGCCATGGCGAGATCTCTAACAACAACACCGCTCTCATGTTTAGCTATTATTTCCTTCTTCAGCTCCACTGTCATTCTTCCTATCACCACTAGCACGACCACTTACAGACAAAAAAAGCCCCAAAAAGCGTTATAACGGTAGAAAATAACACTGAACGATGTAAACAATGCGGAGTAGCACACACAACTGACGCTACGCTATGTCGCCACAACGTGGAAAGCCCTCGAGTTCGTTAGTGCTTGTGTGTTCGTGCACCGAGGCTTGTTCGACACGCCATTGGACTTGCTTGGGTGCGGTTTATGGAAGTTGCTGACTGATCCGTCAGTGAGGGGGGTCAAAACACACCAGACCCGGAAAGCTTAGGGTGGGAATAATCCGAGTGGGACACAGTGGGTGTTTTTTTTTCCATCACGATTATCAGTAAATTCATTTCGATATTCCCAGAGGCTACCCAGCCCCTTCGCTACAACGTTGGTCGCACCGGGTCGGGGAAATGAACACAAAACGGCGCTTTGGAAATTGAAAACCTGTTTTCGGAGATCGTCGCGGCGTCCCGGCGGGGTCGGCTCCGAGCGGGGGAAAAGGGTCACGGAGTGTGTGGGAAAATGTGAGATAATTAGCTCGTGTTGTACATTCATGATGGCATGCGGTCCACTTATCCTCGCAGAGCTTCGCTGGAGAGCGCACGTAATCCCCACGGACGAGGAGTGAGTCACCACACATTCATGTGAGCGAACACATTTGTTTTATAAAAAGGAGGGCCGACTTCATATTCATTACATTTGTTCCATGACTCAATCCGGAGCTCGATCACGGGGTGGGCACACACTCCTCCCGCGACCTCGTGCTCTCCGATTCTTTGTTTTAACAGTTCGGCGTTGTAGTGTTAGCACAATTTAAACACCTCTTAATTACGTTTGAGCAAAGCCATCCCGCTCATTGCCAATAGCGCTACTGTTAAACAGCCTCCGATGTCGGATTGTTTAAGAAGTGTGGAATCGCTCTCGACTTGTCAAACTCTGCCAGTGGCCTTCCATGTCAGCCTGACACCGCAGGAACCCCTCCGGGCTCAGTCTGGACGTGCAGAGGTTTCCAAAGCCCGAATGTATGTATGCTGAGGGCAGGGAGGGTGGGAGCTCTGCAGGAAGAGGCCGATGTTCTGGACCTGTTTGTCGGAGGACAGCATAAGCAACGTTTTTGACCCCTCTTTTTTTTTTTTTTTTTTTTAAATGCAAGAAACCTCAGCCGTTCTGTCATTTTAGACTAATATTTGAATCCTTGGAGCACACACGTCCTTCGTCATCTTCTTCAATGTTTCAGTCGTCTTAAACTTCACATCTGAGCAAATGTATCTTCCGCTCCTTCTGTTTTACTCTGTCTTGCTACACATCTGGTTAAAAACTCAATTTGTATATTTGTCATCCCTCTGGTTTGGATTTCATTTCATGCTGAGCTGTGAATCATCTGATGGGTGGAAGGAAAAGACAAAGAACACGATCATCTCTGAAAAACAATCTGCTGTCCTTGTTGCTGACAGGTTTTACAAAAAGAGCAGACGCATCGAGGCGGAGCGGCGTTAACAAAGCCGCTTTTCAGCAAGAAAGTCACTGGTTGGATTCTGAAAGGTGGGCCTTTCTGCGTGGAGTCTCCATGTCCGGGTTCTCCGGGTTCCTCCCACAGTCCAGAAACAGTCCTGGTTCATTGGAGACGCGAAACCTAAACAGTGATAGCGCATCGCGTATCTCTTGTTGCTCTTCGATGGAGCGGACAAAAGATGTTTGGGAAGACTGGAAAGGTGAAAGTCAAACATATTTTATAAATTCTTCTTTTTTTTACTCATGCTGTGATGAGATTTATAGTTCGAGGACATGAACACCCAACGGTGTGTTCAAAAACCCCATCGAGCAACAAAGGATAAAAAAATACATCAATACCTAAGTACAGTGGTCCCTTAAGCTTTGAATGAATTAATTCCAGAAGTGGGTTCGATTGTTGATTTTTTGGGAACTTAAATGAATTTTCCCCATTGAAAATAACAAGAAACAAATGAAGTTGTTCCAACCCCCCCCCCAAAAAAAACTCACAAAATAAGGATATTAATATAGAAAAACCCTGAAAAAGAAGAATACCAGGTTCTCCGGGTTCCTCCCAAAGTCCAGAAACATGCAGGAGGTTCACTGGAGACCCTAAATCAGGGGCTGAGGGCCACATCAGCATAATGGTTGCCCTCAAAGTGCCACTTGTAACGCTAACAGTATAAATGTAACCAAATGTAATGTAAAATTACATTTGTGTATATATTATATACATTGTGTATATATTGTGTATATATTCATAACTCTGAATTTATGACTCATTCAAATCCAAAATGTTAAATATGATTTTGCATAGATGTAAAAAAAATTGTTTACTTGTTATTCTGTTACAACTTAAATCCTTTCATATTCTTTTTAGGTTAAGAATCCCACATTACTCCAAACTATCCAAGTGAAGAAAGAAAAATATACATCTGCATCGACTTTTCTCTTCCTGGACATTTAGAGCTCATTTATATTTCTCAATTCCACTCGAAAATCGCATTGATGTGGATCCACTGCAGTCTAATGGTGGCATTAATTGTGGGAAATGTAGTTTATGACCAATGCACGCATTTGACTTGTTTATTTTAAGACAATCAGACCTTTTAAGACGTTCCTGCGGGCCGCATATAATGACGTGGCAGGCCACACCTGGCCCGCGGGCCTGGAGTTTGACACATGTGCCCTAAATTGTCCAAACGTGTGAATGGTTGATTGTCACTATATGAAACCTTACGATGGACCGGTCCAGGGCGAACCCCGCCTCTCGCCCAATGACAGCTGGGATGGACTCCATCAACCGCATGACCCCGAGTGCAGGATAAGCGGGATAGAAAATGAATGAAGGAATGTAGAGATGAATGGAATTGGTCAGTGACCTGCTCAAGGGCACAAAGAAGGAGCCGTTCTGAGTCCATTTGAATTCATATCGCATGCACTTTTGAGGAAGCAGCGTCAAGATTTCAGACGTTGCACACAAGGCGATTTCAGACGTTGCACACAAGGCACCGCGTAAGCCTCGACCCTCCAACATCATCTTCATCAATAACACTTTGCTGGCACTTGTAGAAGCTCAGAATGGATTTGCAGCCTTCCAAGGGGGGTTAGAAGACACTCCGCAGTGCTCTGTGGTTACATCATACGTGCCGTGTATCAACCTGTTAGACCTGACAGAGCCTGCAGATGAGACAGAAAAAACAGGGATGCCACGGCAAAGCGCCAGGTTCATGGCGGGGAGGAGGAGGAGGAGGAGGCAGCTTCCCTCCAAGCTTTTGATGCGGAGGAACATTTTCCGAAGAAAAGCTCCGCAGAGAGGAGTGTGGGGTGTCAGGACAATGTGATCTCGGCGGAGATTAAACGGGAAGAAATGTTACGGATGCAGTTCGAAATAAACCGTATCGAATTTTACCAACCGTGGAAAAATGACTCGAGGACATTATCTCCATTCTGATATCACGCTCGCCGGAATTCATGTTTCTTCTCCGAATAAAGGCGGAGTAATTCGAGCCATTACCGCCGTTACGCCGGGGTCGGTTTTATATTTGCTTTGTCTTTTAATGTGTTAAGTAAACAACCATGTGTTCACTTTGTTCCCTCCTGATTTCTGAGGGAAGTGATACCCAATTAGGTCTTCAATAAAGGCAGCGAGAGGCGGGCGAGAAGAAACCGCTGAGAAAATTACAACTTGCCCGCGGCTCCAACCTCTGACTCCTTTCATATCACCTCCGTTTTGAAGATGTCTTTGTATCGCCGATGACTTAAATCTAATTCAAACATCAACCTCTCTCCCCCCTCTCCCCCTGCGCCGCCACGCCTCACCACAAACTCACCCCCGCTCGATTTCTTTTGACACCGTCTCTCAGACGCAGTCAGCCTCAACGCTTCCATGACAACATGCAATATTTGAAAATCGTATCATCATGTAGGACTTCAAAAGAGAAAGCTAGACTTTAAAATATGGATGTATTTAAAGAGTTGAGAACCTGAATGTTCAAGTGCATTGACTACAAGCACCCATGAATGAATACATGCAGGTTCATTCGCTCACTCGCTATCTGTGCAGCTTGTCCTGCACTCCAGGTCTCGGGGGGGGTTGAAATCTCTCCCAGCTGTCATTGGTGGAGTTCACCATAGACCATGCCTGGTCTATTTGAAGTCTCCATTGAACCTTCATAGGTTTGGACTTCGGGAGGGAGGAACCCTGCGCAGACCCGGGGAGAACATGGAGATTCCACACAGGAAGCCTCCCCTGTAGGGAATCCAACCAGGGACCTTCTTGCTGTGAGTGCAAAACACCTTTTTTTTTTAAATGTATTCCTTTTTTTTTTTGGAAGAAATCCATCATCGACCAACCATGAGCTGAAGGCAGCTAAGGAGAAGCGCCAGGTGTTCGGTGTCTCGCTCAACAACACTTCGACTGGCCGGGAGGAGCTGGGAACGGAACCGGGAATGGAATCAGAGATGTTCAGTTCCGTGGACAACCGCTCTCACTCCATGAGCAGCGAGCCGTTGCTCAGCAGGGGGCGCGACCGGCGAGGAGGACGGCAAAGGTTGTTTTCGGTGTTGAAAAACAACTGATACGGAATAAGCCGGCGACGGCCATCACGTTGATTAACAAAAGGTTACGGCGAAGGGGGCGGGGGAGGCCGAATCTGGCGGCAAGGACCGCGTCCGTGTTCCCTCGGACGCGCCGCCCAGCGCTCCGTGTCTAACTCCTCGGCAAACACGGCGGGCCCCCCGGCCATCTGCTCGACCGGGAAGTGTGACAAATCTGCAGGGTTTGAGGCGGCCTTTTAATTGACCCCTTCGTACCGAACACCTGTGTCGCCATCATGGCCTTTTAATCAGCCTCTGAATATTCCGCACCTGCGCTGGAGGCAAAGGATTATCTCGGCAAAGGCGGCGCGCCCTCTTTCGCCTTGAAATAAAACAATACGGACACACGTCGTGTTTCGCCTCCCGGTTTTTGACGGACTCTCCTGCGCGGCCTCGTCTCGCGACAAAACGCGGGAGCAACCCTAAACAATCACCCCCGTCGACAGCTGCTTCTTTCCCGCTCATTAATCCCTCGGTCCCTCGGCCGTCATTCATGGCCGCCAACTCATTCGTCCCTCCTCCTCCTCGCCGTCTTCTCCGGCACCAAGGTTTTCATATTGTTAAGTAAATATGCCCCGCATTCATCTTCATTATTTCACCTCGGCGGTCCGGGGGGGTGGGGGTGGGGGGGAACAGGGTCTCGCACGACGAAGAACTTTACCCGCAGAGATGATGGAGTCTACCTTCTCCTTCGCCGGCAGTAATGGAAGACAACTGAACAAACAGCGGCTGCAGCCGCGAGTGTCTCCGAAGTGGCCGCGCACACATTTTGGATACACATGAGCAGAGCCTCGGCAGCAAAGGGAGTGAGGGATCGTTCCGGATCGAGCGCCGAGGGTCTCGGAGGGGAAACGGCGGCATGTTGGAGATGCTCATCTGCAAAGGGGTGAAGACAGATGAAGAACAACTGGACTGTGGGTGAACGACAAAGGAGAATACAAGGACTTCTCCAAATGAAACAAGAGGCTTATTTGGTCTTTCTCGGTCGAGCGCGATGACGTTGATTGAGTTGTAGCCTTCAATTATTTCCGATGAAAGATAATTCCATCTTTGTGGAAAAGGCAGCGGGAAGACTTGGACCACAATCTCCTCCTTCTCTTTTGGGCTGCTCCCTTCGGGGGGTCTCCACGGCCGATCATCTGCCTCCATCTAACCCTCTCGTATCACACCAACTCACTCGCTGTCCCCCTTTCACATCCTCCATTCACCTCCTCTCTGGTCTTCCTCTAGATCTCCTGCCTGGCAAGTCCAACCTCAGCATCCTTCCACCAAGATCTCCACCATCCCTCCTCAGCTTATGTCCAGGCTGACCTCATCTCCAGAACATCTGGCATGTGCAGAATCCCTCAATAAAATAAAAGATTAAAAGCAAACAACTCCGAACCGCACAAACTGAAGGAATCATCAGCGACCACCATCAGCAAATTCCGTTGGAGCCAAAGCGTGTTCCTCTAAATGAGGTCCTCTTGGGTGCTCATGGAGCTGAGCTTGAGAAGGTGGAATAAACATCATCGTCCTGAGCGTGAATGTGGAGACCTAGAACCTCGAGCGACGCTCGATGACCTGGAAAATGCAGCGAGTCACTTCAACGGGATTTAAAGGTCCGAGTTTCACACGGGATATTTGGAATTCGTTCTCAGACACAATAAAAGCAGTTCAATCTCATCGGACATCACAGCTGCTGCCTGTCGATATGAAACCCACTGAATACATTACTGTCCTTTTTTATAATCCTATTTCAGTTTTTCACAATAATAACGCCGAAGATTAATTTCTTTACTTCTTTTCCCTTCGGGGGTTGCGGAGAATCATCGCCCCCTCCTCCGAAACTTTTTGAAACCCATGTTAGGTGAGTTCAGCGTGTCAAAGTTGAATATTTTTTTCACACGCGTGATTTCTATTTGATTTCACTCATTACCTCGGGGTTAAATAATCCATTATTTTTTTTTTTTTCTTCCTCCTGTCTGATCTGCTTCAATTGGATGAACAGATGGCGCAAGTCATTTCCCAGCAAGGTGCTGAACCTCTGCTGACGAGGCTGAATGCATCAGATAGGGTTTAGAACAGTTGCAGATTTATTACCAACTAATGTCTCGACGGAAGAAGAGAATCTCCTCTGGAAGCGGAGTCGGTTATTTCATGTTTGCATGTAATTCTGTTTACATTGCTCTTCATCACATTCTGTGTTTATTGATTCACCAACTGTTTCCACTGGGGGGGGGGGGGGGGGGGGGGGGGGAGGGGGCGTGGGTGTAGTGG